>CAJNDV010006036.1:5882-38936 GCA_905221635.1 Symbiodinium sp. CCMP2456 | reverse complement strand
ACATGCACACATGCATGTATGCATACATACACACGACATACGCACACACACACACACACATATATATATATATATATATACATATACACACACACACACCTGCAAGCAGGCGACGGGATAAGATGCGTGCATACATGCATACTAAACGTGTCTCTACATTTATACATACATACCTCAGCACATACATACGTACATGTATACATACATGCATGCACACAGACATATCTACATACATACGTAAATACATACATACATACATACATACATACATACATATATACATACATACATACATACATACATACATACATACATACTTACATTGATACACATCCATTTTCACGTCCACATGCACACATACACATGTATGTATGTACGTATGTACGTATGTATGTATGTATGTATGTATGTGCATACAAAACCCAACCAAGCAAACGCATCAGTACATAAGTAAATACATATAAACATACCCACACATGCATACACGCGTGCACGCACACGCACATGCACACACATGTATATGTATATATATATATATATAAATACACACATGCACATACACATACACATACACATACACATACACACATATGTACGTACGTATGTACGTACGTACGTATGTACGTATGTACGTACGTACACGTACATACACACATATACATATACGCGTACATACAGACACGTGCGCACACAAACAACTACTGGGAAATGACGGCTGGCGCTCGAGAAGACCGTGCATCGCTTTCCAGGCACTTGAAGCCGAGGGCTGTCTTTCAACTCACGTCTTGAGGGCTGCTCTGAGTGCGCAGTGGCTCGGCTCTGGGACTGGGATGCACTGGCACAGATGTGCGCCTCCCAGTCGGAGGAAACATGTTGCGTGTAAGCCGGGCGAACAGGAGATGGACATCATACTGCTCTGTTTTGGGAACTCCGCCCCAGCCTTGCCTTTTGAAAATCGCAGCTTCGACCAAGGGTGAGCATGCCCAACGAAGCCCCCACCACTGCACCTCGTCTTTTGCTGAGACTGTGCCCTGACGGGGTCAGCGGGCTTCCTCTTACAGCAAGCGCTGCTTCTCCTCCCTGTCTCCCTTTCCCACTCTCGCTCTCTGCAGGAGCAAACCTTTAAAAGAAGCAAAGATATGGATAGATGACCAAATGCAAACATGAAAAGAACACATGCACAAGGAATACATGCGTACGCACACACACATATCTATATATTATATACAAATACTCACATATCTATGTCTAAATATGTGATAATATGTGCACACATCCCATGTCAGTCCTCATAGTTGCAAACATGCGTGGAACTTACATACCCAGGTGACGATGGGTGTGCATGCAGGCGCACATAAGTGCGTAAAAATGCATATTGCATCATACCATATCGGTCACATCGTTCGATGCAACCCCAGTATCCACTCCGCAGTCCGACTAGCTCAAGCTGCCCGGGGACTTAATCACATGACATGAACAGCTCAGTGGCCTGCAGAAATGTCGGCTCCTGAGCCGACACCTGCCCCCTGTGAAAAGCATCAAGAAACCAGAAGTTCAAGTCTTCCCACTCTCCCTGGGCCTGGCCTCCCCAGTGCTGGTTCCAATGTGTTCAGCCTGCTTGGAGCTTTGGTTAAACCATTCACGGCTCATTTTCTGTGTCGCAGAGATCAGGGCTTCGACTTAGGTGTTGGGATTTTGGTGCCTCAAGGTTTGGGTCTTTGGGTCTGGCTGCTTCGGGTTCATGTCTCAGCAACGAAGAAATACTGGGGCAGGTGTCGCTGGGAGCTGAAATTCTGGACCTAACAGCCAAACCGAGGAAATACCATGCCCATGCCCTGAACCACATTCCAGAAGCCAATGGCCGCACATGTGCATTCGTCGGTCGTGAGTGGGGCGCCGAGGCAAGTTTAACCTCTGACCGACTCAGTGCTGACAACGAAACACAAATTCCTGAAATCCTGAAACAAACTACTGTATACATAAGCTACCTCTGAAACCGGCAGCAGTGTGCCGACCTCGGTTCCTTGCAGTGGCTGCGCGCTGCCGTGATTTCGGACCTTTTCGGGCATCGACAGTCACTCTTCTTTTTGTGCTGTGTTTAGCTCTTGTTCTTCCGACGGTCCTGGGATGTCTCAGATACTCTCAAGCTCTAAGCCACAAGCCCCCAGAAACAAGCCACGTTCAACCTTGGACGCGCAGCCTAGTCCTTGAGTTAACATGGACGCGCAGCCTAGTCCTTGAGTTAACAAGCTGGATAAAGACAAACCTATGTGTGACATGAGGCCTGAAACGTGTACGATTTTGGACCTGGGGCTTCACGCTTCGTTGAAGCATGCATACATACTAAATTTACTAAACCTTAATCCAAGCCAGCTAAGGTCGGGTCTGGATTTCGGAGGCCCACGTCAGGGGTTCAGGCTGGCATTATCTTGAAGGGATTTTGGAGCCTTGCGTGCGTAGACAGCGCCAGGCACTCTGAGTCGCAAACTCTGAACCTTACAATGTGAGCCCAAACCCCGATCCACAAATCTCAGGCATTGACGATCTCCCCAAGCCTCTGCAGAAGCAGAGGCCTTGGCAGAAAGCATCTACACGGTTGGCTTATGTTGCAGGCCCTCTGTAGCTCGGGCCGAGCAGAATGCGCAGGAGTGTGACAAGGGTCCCCAGCAGTCTTGACTCTGAGCTGAACAGCTCAAACCGGGAATCCTGAGCCCACTCCGAACACGAACACGCAAAGGTCTTAAAGCCTGAAGCCTGGACTTCTGCAGCTGTGCGGCCAGCAGCCCAACTGACCATCCTTGCCCGCAGACCTGTGCTTCCATGCGAGTCCATGAGCTGATGATGCTGACTCCGTAAACTCGTGAATGCTCCTCCAGAAGATTTGCATATGCAAGGCCACAGATGTACCCGGCCAACCCTTGACTTGAGGCTCTCGCAGCGCGGCCTCCTCACGCAGCCTGAGCCGCGCGTCTCCTGAGCAGCTCGGGATTATACGCCGTGTGAGGCGAGATGAGACGATGTTGCATACTGTAGGCGTGCCATGATGGAACCTGCAACACTCGACGACCTTGTCTTGTCTATCAGTATGTAGATTCATCCTGTTGCAATGGTAACAAACCCGATGAATCTTAAGCTTCCTGAAGCTGCTTCATCGAAGGTTGCCAAGTCTGCCAGGCAAGTCTTCGCGGCCTCGGTGACAGGGCTTCTACAAACGGAGGAGGCCACCATCATCTTTATCACCGCGCTTATTATTGAAGCCGGCCCGTTTGCTTCCGCTGCAATCCTGCTACTTAGAACATGGTCCCCGAACGATCAGTACAATGCTGGTAGACTGTCAAGTGGTATGCGGAAGCCGAAATAAGGTGGTAGTGCAACAAAGCCTCCTCACACATCGTAGGCAACAAGTTCTCAGAGCTGCAAAGCCTTACTTATGTAGCCCAAACACCGACAGATGTTCAACCTAAGCGGCTCAGATGATTTTGGCATGATAGTTGATGCACTCCAGCTGGTTTGTTCTGCTTGCCCGGGACTTAGCCGGGCACCGTGCAGCATCTACACCATGACAGAGACATTTTAACCCCACCCTTTGTCCGCTTCACCCTACATTAAACCCGAAGTCGCTAACTGCAAAGACGGGCACTATGGCGCTGGCATCGAGAGCTGAGGCACCGATCAAAGGCCTGGGACTGATGATTCTTCTGAACCGGAATTGTAGAATTGTAGCTTCGATTCAATTGGCTGCTTCGCCGGGCATCTGATGTCTTCGTCGAGATTTGAAGGATTTCAGGTCTCGGGTCCAGGGTCTCAAGCGGAGTGCACAAGACGTGTTTGTATGGTGACTTGAACGGCGCTGTCCATCCAATCGACATGCTGCCCTACACACTTGACTCTTCTCACGGAGCTCATTCCGCAATGTTTGTGTCGCGGCAAGGAAAGGGACGGAAAGACATGTGAAACATCAAAAAGAGGCAGGCCAAACCGTACTTGCCGGATTGTCCTGTGATGCAGCTTGAGCGGAGTGTTGTTGGATGCTGTTTGCCTCTGACCACTGAATCCACTGATTCGTAAACCACAGCCCCAGAGCCCATGAAGGGATGGACGCAGGAGCCCAAACAAAGTTTCGCAAACACTCGGCAAGTGCTCTCGGGTGCTTCTGTCTTCATGCGTTCAGGCTGAATTTTGCCTAGGAGCCTGTAGGGTCTGCGCCTGCTAGGTACACTAGACGCAAGTCCTGCCAAGCCTTTTTACTCGCAACTTGCTGCCCAAATCCCATCATGCGAAGGCAATTTCTTGTGTTTTGAGGAGAATGGCTTCAAGAGAAAAAACCTTTTTTCGATCCTCACCGTTTCGAGGCCTTTGCATTACGGGATTGTGGCTTGGGCCTTGCTTCTTTTTTGTGACGGGGGACCGGGGGCTGTTTGGGCTAAGGCTTTAATACATGCCAGAACTCAAACTCTATACCTTGATTCCGACCGGCTCCCTTTTGTAGGGCTGCAAGTTAAGCCTGCCAAGCCCTTGGTCTAAGACCCGTGCCCTCCTTGGTAGCGATCGGCATAAACCTGTTCGGCAGCGACGGGCTACCAAAGGCGCCGAGGAGAAATTCTTAGAATGTTCGGCATGATGCCAACACAAGGGCGACCAGGGTTTGCGCGAGGATGAGATTCCCGCAACGGCTTTGAAATCCAAGCAGCGGTAGATGGGCCTGCTCAAACCTTTGAGTTAGAGTTGTGCCCCGGATGGAAGCAGCTTCGGCCCGCCACACTTCGACTGCAACTTTATCCAGACATCTGCAAGCGTTGCCTATATGGCACTTCGCCACACCATGACTTCTCCTTGTGAAGGCTGGTATATGCCCAACGCTATCACGAATTCCTACAACCCTGAATCTCGGCCTTGCAAACGACGCTCCATCGAATCCCATCCAGGGCCGCGCACCTGAAAGCTCCGGAGCTCCAAGCACGCTTTTTCGGTTGCAGCCGAAATTCATGAGAATTCGAGCTAAACCTTTCGTTTAAACCTCTGTACCTTCGTGGATAGCCTTGAACGCAGAGAACCAAAGTCCTGACAAGTATGGCGACTCGGACATTTCCCACCTGGTTTTCAGGAAACTTGAGAGCCCAAACTTCGAACGGGAACTTGGGAGCATGGAGCTGTAGACGGCGGCAGGCAGTTCGATGTCCGTTACGAGCTCAGCATCACCAGTCGCCGCCTGCGTTTACATCCCCCCACTTCCGTCCAAGCCGAGTGCGGACAGCGCAAGAGCAGGTCGCGCAGGCGCACTTGCACCTCCTGCAGGTTCGGAGCGTCAGTTGCAGCTTCTGAGTGGCTGGCACGGCTTTTCGGTTCCTAGTGTGAGATTGTCTGAGCTTGCACTGTGGCAGGACATGGGTCACCTTACTGCAGCATGTTGCACAGTCTTCGCTGAGGGATGAGGACGCATAGCAGCTCGATAGAGAAGGCTCGATGCCTGCTCTCGTGCCGTTGCTGCTGCTAATCTTCCCTTCTCCTCCCAGCTTACGTTGCCGTAGCTTTGTCGCAGGGTATGTGCTTTACTGCAGCCCTAGGCCTATAGCTGCAATCGTCAATTCCGTGAGCCCTAGCCTGACGATGTACCACGACAGAAGGTGCCTGTGCGGTTCTGCTTAATCAGTAGATATTCAAACTCTCAAAGCCGCAGATTGTGAACTCTGCAGCTACAACTCTCAGTCCCTTGACACGCCGGCACGGCCCCTCCGACATGCGCGACTTTGGATGTTCGCCGCATCACAAAGCCACGACTCACGCCGACAATAATCGTCAATAACCCAATTGCCGTCCCTCGCCTCTCCCAGCTCGAGCTTGTACCGACCCCTGAACGGTTACTGCACGGCTTCGGCTCAGAGGGAAAGACACTCAGACTCTGTCTGTTGGTGTGAAGCGAAGACACGGTGTGAGGTGTTGCGGCTTCAGTGGCTGATGTTTGGAGACCTGTTCTCCGTGCTGGGGTTCTCAGAATCGAGTTCGGGACCAACATCGTGAGGTTTCGGATTTCGGATACGGACCAGGACACGCCCTGAAGTGACAAATGCAACTTTCAGTTCAATCTAGCAATTTCGCTGTCGAGGCATTGAGGTCCATGTCCATGAGTAGACACGGCGGCTTCAGCTCTTTGACAGTCCGATGTGGCCCGTGAAACATTTTCCTTCGAGGCCGTCTATGCCGCCCCAGGACTCCAACTCTTCAGCTGAAGAGATCCCACCGGCGCCGGATTAGAACATGCCGCAATGTGGCAGGCGTGCTGGAGTCATAAACCCAAAAAAACTATGGGTCCTAGAGCCATCTCCTTCACACTCGGCACCAAACACATAGACCTTCCGGGGCCCCCGGCTTTGAAGACTCGGCCATCGCACCCCGAAAGGGCCATGACCCAAAGGCTGTAGACTTTAGGCTTTTCGTTTTAACGGCTCAAGGGCTTGGAGGCTGGAACCGGTTCGAACTCGCTTGTGATGTGGCAGTTCCGGCTCCGGGGCGGTGGGCTTGGGTGGAGGGATTGTGGAGGCAGTTTTCGGCGTTGGGTTGCTTGCTGCGGCTATGTGATGGAATGCCTGGGCCGACAGTACATATGATTGAACCGAACCTGACCGGATCAAGCCTTAAATCTAGGTGGCATCGTGACGAAACCCCCGCGGAGGTGGATGACGGGGGTGTGGACACGTGTGAGGGTCTAGGCCTGTACTCTACATCATAGTACATCATATCGAAACGCCTCGCTGCGAACTCAACCACATGTGCTTCCGAAATCTTGTAAAACCGAAACTTATGAGGGATACGTTATCTGAGCTTATCAGTGCTTGTCACGACTCTGTATAATCCGGACTGACAATCCGAAGCCCAATCCCAATTGCGTATCCATGACCGGCTGCGATTGCCCTCGACTTTGGCAATACATGTGTGCTTCCGCAATATGGGGAAATTTTGGCGAGGAAGATGCGGGGCGTTCGAAAAACGTTCCGAAGGGTCTGTGCCTGAATCCCGAATATACTACGAGGAGCTTCGAACGCCCGGTTCATCCAGCCGTTGATGAGGTGCAAGCTGGGACGCCGAGTGGCCGCTCGACCAGGCAAACAACGCCGATTCTTTGCCAGCTGCATCTCTAGATCCTAAAGCATATATCTGCCGGATAGCCAGGCAGATCCTAAACCCTCAAGCCCTAACCACATCCGGTCAATAGCTCCAAACCGCCAGATGCTTGAATCACCATCGCTTCGCGAAGCTTGGGGCTCGCCGCCTGCGACATGAGGCTTCGACAAAGGCATGCCAGGAAACCCAGCCTAGGTCACGAATCTAGCCTTTGGGGGACCTCTCGGGTTTTGTATGCAATGTAGCCCAGTGTTTAGGGAGTTTACCGAGCCTTTGGATCTTGGAATTCTGAGAAACATCATGCGCGCTGTTTGGTGTCCTTGGGAGAGATTGCCAACACAGAGTTTCACGCGGAACGACTGGGCTGGCATCTGAAGCGATCGTGGCTGTGGCAGCTGCTAAGGCAGTTTGGAACACTGGTCGGAGAGGCTCGAGGCCTTCCGCTTCAAAGATATAGGTATTGGCCTCTTACAACCACACCTTGGCCGCCAGCTGTGGAACCACCCGATGACTTTGGTCTTCAGCTGCTTCCAAAGACCTGGCATCGGGGCTGAGTTCAGGTTTCTAGCATCTAGAGGGCTTCGACCCAAGATGGAGAGAAGGAGGACCTCGAATTTTAGCTTGTGGTTGGGATCTTGAAGGCTTTAAGCATCTTCAAGCCAATTGCAGACTGTAGCGGCTGAGCCGTATGACTGAATGAGTTTTTGGCTTCGCCCTTGCACTTGCACTGTTGACCTTCGCCGTTGACAAAAACACACATGGGGGTGGGAGTGCTGGTCTCGCTATGGCGGGACACTTAGAGCTGACTTTGAAAGACGGGACCTGCTTCCCTTCGTTCAAGAGCGTTGAAGTGATTGAACAGAGATTTGCAAAAAAAATCACAGAAATCCGGTGCCGGCAAACTCAAGGTCTAGCTAGAGCCCTGGCAGACATGTTAGACCCCCCAGCCACAACGGTCACTGCACGGCGTATTCCGAATACTCTGGAAGCGCCTTCGGGAACTGTCGGATCAATGCACAAGAATGGAAACATGCCAGACCTTGAATTCGACAGCACTAAACCCCGGAGCTCTGAATATCAAAGCTCGACCCTTATTGAAACAGTTTAATGGTCAGCCATAACCCTAACTTGGCTTCTGAAGCCGTAACACCCACTGAAACGAACCGACCCGCTTTCTCGAAGGCACCTGGCTTTCGCGGCGTGTTCGCTTTCTTGTTCCGGGCCTGCGGCAGGCCGGAGACTGAGCAGTACGACCACTAGCACTGGCACCTTCACCATGGTCACCACCATCACCTCATCATTGTCACCATCACTGCAATCACCATTATCATCGAGCTACGGCACTACAGTAGGCCAACACTAGGCGCCATCCGTGCCTGCTGCGGCGGCTCGGGCAAGTTTCGCCTGGCCGGTGGGGATGCAAACAGCTCCGGCAGCTTCTCCTCAGCCTGGTCGGGTGGTCTTCCGAGCGCTTTGCAACGGGATTTCTTTAGCCTACGTTCATTAACAACCCTGTCCCCAAAACAGAACCAAGTGGCAACACGTGCTTTCGGAGATTTTTACCTTGTAGCAAGTTGGGTTGGATGTTGTATTTTTTTGTGCAGTTTACGGCAGCTGTTTACGGCCATATAATCCAAAGGGAAAGTTCAGACCTTTCCATGGCCAACAGCTGCGTGCCTCCGAAGCCCACGCCGGAAACCTTGCAAGCTTCGACTGGTATGCGGAAGATGACAGGCAAGGGTTTCGCAGGGCCGTGGCAGTAAAATAGCAGGGAAGTCGTAAGCAAGAGCAACCGGTAGAATGACCATCATCGGTCCTGTAAGACCGCCAAGACATCTAGTAGGTCAATCCCAGACGTCTGTCTACCCGACCAACTCAGACAAGAACCCTCTGCAAAGGATTAGCTGAGACAGGGAATACGGAACAGCAGGGTGAATCGCCATATCGGGCCAATATACCAAAATCATGTGACATCGGGCCTGGATGTTCAACACCGTACATCACCACACTCAAGGATTAACACAAAATCAGAAATGAATGCCTGCATCTTCGCAAACATACACGCGCTCATATGAAGGCACCAGTCAGAGCACTAGCGGTGCAGACAGTCTACCATCCACTCACTATGCATTCCACCGCAGAGGCAAAGCACTGAGATCTCACACTAGCCGATGTTCTGAGTCGCAGACGAATCACCTCGCAGCGAAGGCAGTGAGCCAAAACCCCTCAAATAAATTCATACAATAGATCGTTTCGTGCAAGCGACAAGAAAGTTTCAGACGGGATCAGCTTGTTGTCTCGGCCTTGCGGGTCGTGGGGGATAACCTCCTAGCGACTCTTCAGTTCTGAAGGCTTGGAATCAGGCTGCAGGTGTACCTTAGAACCTCAATTTGGATGATAGTACGAACTGTGCTTATGACCAGAGTTTTGTGGCGGCTAGATGGGCTAGATGCAGTCATGCAGTGGTTGCGTTGCGCAAAGCCCAAACCCGAAATGTGAGCCGGAGTTTGCATAAATCAAAAGAAATCAGTTTGGGGAAGCCGTACGAGAGACAAGGAATGTCAGAAGAGAGAGCCTCATTTAAACGACTGTAAAACCACAAGATAAGCGTAACATGCGGATCCCGAGCCCTCCATCCAAAATGACACTCTAGACGCTGCGCCGTGAACCTCGGCCTGAGCCCTAGGCCCTAGATGTTGTTTGGTTGCTGAACCTGTCCTGGAGCTCGACGATCGAACCAAGGGTGTGGGGCGTTCAGCTTCAGGACTTGAAGAAAGACAAGTAGAAAAAACTAGTGCAATGTAGCAGGTCCGTGAGGGCACCTCAGGAACCCAGAACTAGAAGGCCATCCTAAAACTCGCAATCCGTCTGCTCAATTGCTACGTCGAAACCCGAACTCGACAAAGTGAGAAAGAAACTCCAGACAATGCGCCCATAAACCTCGGACCCGAAGTCTGGATGTCGGGTTTCAAGGGCCCGGAATCCGCAAGATGTCCAAGCAGCGGATGAGCTGGACCATGTTGGGCGGGAATGGGCAAGTCACGTGAATCCTCATAACGAGGGTGCTGGGGCTTGAGGGCATGCAGGCTGTGATCTTTTGAACCTCTGAGCGTCAGTGCGTTAACATCTTGGATTTTCGGTGACACGGTTTCGGGTGTGGTCTCGAACATTGAATAGGGCCCTAATGCCCCTAATTCTGCTTGGCCGTCGAATTAAGGCCCTACCTTGCTTGGCATATTCTCCCAGTCAGAGCTGATCCATTACTACGGTTCGAAGCACATCCCGTCCATCAGAGGGCCTCAAGTTCGGGTTCGGGTCAAAGCCACGGCTTCAAGCAAATGGAGTCACAGAGTGCAGCAACAAGCAATGCAAGTACACAACATCATCCTTACTATACCAGTCACCAGAAGCAGAACGGTAATGAGCAGTATCACCAGCCACACGATAGAGTCTGCATGACATTGAAACAGATTGATCGACACACATCGAAGTCGAAGTCCTGCAGGAGCTGGAGGACTTTCGAGGGCTCCGAACTCAAGCGTAGAGTGAAGAGCAATTGAAACTCTCGCAATTTAAATGTGCGTCTGCTTGCAAGAACTCTGCAACTGCGGATGCTCCATGTTCAACCCCATTCTTGTCTTCCAAGCCGAATCTCCGCGGCGTCTTGCCGGTCTCTGGAACTGTTATGCTGTGCCTGAGCTTCAGTGGAACAGTGTAAGCTGCTCTCAAGAATCAAGCACAGCGCGCACAAGCGATGCAATTTTGGTGTCGCCATTCAGGAATCTGCTTGTTTCGAGGCCAGACCAGACTGCTTTCTCCCCACTTTGGGCCGAGTGTTTCAGAACGGACGATGTTTGCTCCTACGTTGTCGGATGACTATCGAAACCAGCGCCCGGAGTGATGCAACACTATAGGCCACGGCGACATGACCAGGACCAAGTCGCAAATGGAGTAGCACCCGACGAGGCAGCTTCACACCATGCGACTCGAAGTACTGTCGGGTGGCCCGCTCGTAATACCTCTGACAGTTTGTTGACCAAGCAACGACGCATGAACCGCTTGACAACTAAAACATGCATTCGTATATGCTACCACAAGCATCAGGCATTGAATGTGGATCGACCGAAATACAGCCGATGTTTGCCGGTGCTTGCGCCGCAGCAACTTTCATCAACACAAAAGCAACCTCAAACCCTGAAACACCACACGTGGGCATTCCTGACTCTTTCGACGTCCAACTATTTGGCCATCAATCACGTGCGCTATTCAGGCTTATCTGCACGAAAGTGAGCGAAGCTTATGTTGTACAGTCAATTGTTGAGAGTAGAAATGCTTGGTTTAGGGTTTAGAGACAAGCCTTGAAGCTTCGGAGTGCTGAAGGATCCAGATCGAAATCGTGGGGCCATGACCCATGGGATAGACACTCCGCATCTGCCCAGCTGAGTTGCTGATCGCCCAGTATTGGAAAAGAGATGTTGCCTTGCATCCGCAGGGTAGGACTTCAGCATAGGCTATGCAAACCGTTTGATCAGCCCGTCAGTGATACGGTTCGGCGATACAAGTAGGCTGGACACGAAATATGCATGACTTCAACTGTGCAGCGTGCCACGGGCGCTGAATTTCGAGACGGGTTTATCGACTATGGGGTTGAAGCCAGCAGCCTCAGAAGACGGATCCAAAACAACCTCAATTCCTAGACTCACTCCTTAACCGCATCAGCAGGCCTCCGCAGGCAAACGACACTCAACAGCCAAGTAGGCTTGGGCGCTTGGGTTTATGGAATTAAACGAATGGGAGAATGGGAGTTAAGAAAGGGGCGGATAGCCTGCGTGTACGGGTGCGCTGTAGTTTTGAAGACACAGTCAAAACAGCTTGGATTTTTGGCAAACTGAACGCGCAACCCTCAACTTTCCAAGCTGGACCGAGATAATGGATACTGCTCGAAGAGGTGCTCGTGGCATGTTCAAGAACTCAGTGTCTGGAACTCTGCTATGCAGGACCTTGACCTAACGACACAGCGCCTAGGTACGACGGCATATCAGAGTGCACATTGAAGCTCTCTAGGAGGCTCCCCAATTTGTGTGCAGGTGTGCGCAAGCAGAAAGCACGTATGGCCGAATCACGCAACAACCCTGGAACGACTAGCACCTTGTGCCCAAGCCGCGCAGGTGACGGCGAATCTGGTGGTACCGGCCAGTTCTGGGTGCAACACGGACCTTGACCCAAAACAGAGAGACGCAAACAGAGAGGCCCAGAACTGCCGTTCAAGGCCCAGTTATCCACCATGAAACACTGCAGTGTGTACTACAAAAAAGCAACATGTACCATCAAAGACAGTGAACAGGCGACCACAGCAGGACTATGCCAGGGAACGCTCTCCATGTCCTGTGTCCAGAAGAGCCGAAACATCCCAGACCCAGGGACTTTAAATGACAGGCGAAGACGAGTCACGAGGCAACAGTCAGGATCCTTGCTGCCGAACAGGACCTCTGCCTCTGTCAGACTTGGCTTCCTGAAGTCATAAGGCTTTCGCCAGCAGATCGAGATTCAAGACTCTGGGGTTGAAAGGTTGGACTGCATCCTCAGGTGAAGTCCGAAGTGAGCCCCACGTCCTGAAGTCCGAAAATGTCCGAAAGCAGCCCAGCACGAAACATCCTCAACGCGCAACACGCCTACCTGTGAGACCTGACACAAGCAACTTGCTTTCGCTTCAAAGGCTCAGCTTCCAATATCATAAACGGCCAACCTGCTAGTTTGGCGAGCGCAGTCAATCCCGAATGCTACGACTTTCAGTCTAAGTCGAAAGTCTAGACCTAGCTATGGGGCTTAACAGTGAATTGCTTTGAAGTTCAAGGCTCAGAGTCTGCAGGAACCAGACTGTTGAAGACTGCTGCCTTACACTCTCTGAAATACCTACGGAAGTGCCTGGATGCGTGATGGCCAGGCCAAAACACACAAGGCCCAACAGAAGCCGACAAATCTAAGTCTAACAGCCCTAGATGTGCAGCCAAGCTTCAAGTTCTCCTTCCTCGACCGACCGAACGGCCTGACAAAGACTTGTGGCCAAGCTCTCGGATTTGGAGTTTCAGGCGCTGCCAACCTCTTGTCTTGCAGCGGCCGGTCGATCCAGAAAGGCCCTGTGCGGAGGGTCGCGAAGAGGCCCAAGCCAAGCTACATCCAAGGTTGACAGGAAGGACAAGCCGAAACTCTCAACTGCCCTCTTCATATCCCTTCATTTAAATTTCTTGCAGCCGAACAGCGACTTCTCCAACAAGAGCGTGGTCTAAAAAGGCTTTCGTACATTTCAGGGCGACAAAAACACATGTTTTCGCAGGGTCCATGATGAAAGCCTTAATGTCGAATCTACGTGGGCCGTGTAGGGGAATGTTGAAGCATCCTGGGGTCGGTTGAGGTCTTTTGTGTGGTTTGAGTCGTCCAAGCTGCAGGCAGACTACTTGCAGACCCAGAAACAGCAGAGATTGGTTGAGAAGAGACGAAGTGAGATTTACGCATCCAGCGTCAACACTACTTGCACTACTTTCCGTAACTGGGCCTCTTCAGCAATCCGAAACCTTGTGCGACCTCCGAGCCCGATCCTTTACGTCTGAAGCTTGAAACTCGACACATTGACAGCCGTGTCACCCCGATTTAGGTACTCCTCGCCACTGTTGCGGCAAAGCCTTGGCGACATGGACTTGGGGAGCGGGTTCTTTTTATTTGCATTCCTTCCAACCGAACATCCCCACGATCATTCCCCATTCGGAAATTCTTGGAGGACTCATGTTTCTCACAGGACTGCTTGTAGAGGCCCGAACACTAGGACTAGGACCTGGCTAGGTACACGTGAGCAAGACGCCGCCAACCGGGTCGCCGACGCGTAGTAAACCTTGGAGATATTGGCACTGCCGAGAACCTGGCTTCTTATCAGGCGCCAACAATGAAGCATGGTGTGCGCTCGCTTCCGGGCGAAAACCTGAACCTGAGTCATCCTGAGCCTACCAAGTTGCAAAGCTTGCCAAGGCGCGGTTGCAGTCTCGGGGTCCCTGGCCAGCAAGGAGAGGCCGCTGACAGTTCGGTCGAGACGGCCTGGACGGCGCTCTCTGTTTATGCCCAGTCGCTGAGGCTCTTGAGCCCACCACACAGGCTCTGGGAGTGTCTCGAGCAGGGTGTTTCAGAATCAGAATCCTAGATCAGTTTTCTTCGACATCAGGTCTCGTCGTTGGCTGCAGTATGGAGGTTTTGAGGATCTCTGGCTTGATAAGCAGACTGATCAGAAGACCCTCACACCGGTACGTCTCGACGATATTTCTAGGCAGTTCGGGATCTCGGCAAGCATGTCAAGCAATCTTACAAGCATTGCGAAACAGGAGCCACAAGCCCAGCGTTGTATGTGTACAACCCATGCCCCAAAAACACTTTCTACTCCTGACCGAATACAATGGTAGGAATGCTAGGATTCTTTGGCAGAAGATGGTTCTTCCTGTCCACTTATTGCTTTGACTCTACTTTGCTGGCGGTCTCTGATCTCCATCGGTGACTTTTGCACAGTCAGCCTGTGCATGCGTCTGTCACTGTCACCATCATTCCCTCGCTCCTATGTCTGCTCGACTGTCTGCGAGCGTGTTTGTGTGTGTGTGTGTGTCTGCTTGTCTGTCTGAGTGTCTGTCCTTGCGTCTGCTTGCACGTCTTTTTCTTTTGTGTGTGTGTGTGTGTGTCTGTGTCTTTGTGTGTGCGTGTCTGTGTGTCTGCCTGCGTGTGTCTGTCTGCAAGGTTTGTCTGTGTGTCTGTCTGAGTCCGTTCGTTTGTGTCGGTCTGTGAGTGTCTGTTTGCGCGTCTGTTCGTGTGTCTGTCTGTGTGCCTGTCTGTTTGTGTGTGTGTGTGTGTGTGTTTGTGTGTTCGTGTGTGTCTGTCTGTCCGTCTGTCTGCGTGCACGGTTATGTATGCTTCTGAGCATGTCGGCTAGATGGCAAGAATATGCAAGAAAAACTGAAAGGAAAGGCTGGCCTGGCCGTGTGTGTGTGTGTGTGTGAAATGTGTACACATACGTATGCACTGCATAGATGTGCACCTAGTAGTCCATCCATATCCTACAGGTAGGTTGTTGTAGATATCAGAATCTAGTTTAAGGCCCCGGCCAATAAGGTGGAGCTTTTGTCGCAGCGTTGTTTTGGCACGCCCAATCAAGGAGAGACCTTCGTGCGGTGCAGAAGCCCCAACTCCTACACATCGACAGGTCTGACCTTAAGCCTGGATTCCGTTCCGGTTCAACTAGCAAACACAATGCGGGCACGCTGATGCAGGGCTTCAGAAGCTCTGCACTCGATATGTCATTACGGTATGCAGCATGCGAACATCGAGTATCTCAACATCGAGCGTAAGGTTAGCGCTTGCAACGCTTCAGGACTTAGAGTTTTGGACTGAAGATTTAGGGCTCGGAAGTGCAATCCGAAGCTTCAGCGAAACCGCACTCCACGCGCTAACCCCGAACTTCTAAACGTGTGCTGCTCTTAGCTTGCAGCAAAGACCAGCAGCCCGCCTTCTGCTTGCTTGCTTTGCTGCATCAGCTCGCGGCTCCAATGGGCTGCCGTTCCGGAAGGGTTGTACCTTGGCTGCACCGCCTAGGGCCTTATAGCAATAGGGTTCAGGGCTGAAGGTTCAGAGGTAAGGGTTAAGGGTTTTGGGTTTAGTGTTGAGGATTCAGGGCTTATCGTATGTTGATATTATACGGTCATAACCTGCCATAGACTAGCTTATCCCAAGTCACAACAGGTCTCGGTCATGAGGAAACCGTACAGAAAGGATCTTGGTTCTTGACGGTGTTTAGGAAGTTTACTCCCAGTGCCGAGAATCAGACACTCTCGCAAATACTACGTTTCCCAGACTCAGGTACTGAGCAAGAGGCCCTCTGGACCCTTAGGTTTCGGATTTAGGGCTTAGGGTCTAGCAATTCAGGGCTTAGCGTTTGGGGCCTGGAACTTGGGCTTTTCCAAGGCTTTGGAACAGAGTCGTCGTCCGAGACACAGCTCTATTTACTGTAGCTACATCAGGGAAAACCTCCAAAAACTTACCCAGGCCTGTATGGGTTTACATTTGTATTAAGGGTTATGAATAGAGGGTTGAGCTGCAGGATTTTTTTGGGGGGCCCTCTTTAGGCACTGAACTACTCAAACTGCTGTTTTCAAAGGTTCCTCCGGCCCACGCTATTGCATTGGAGCATGTGGTTTACGGTCGCGGATGCTCAAAGGGTCTCAGCCGGTTAGGCTGACGTTGTTGGCTTGGCAAGTGGTTCTGCCTGAGTGTCATATCGAGTACCCAACCAGGACAGCCAGGAGGGAGCCGAACCCACTCCCCTGAACGCTTATCCTAACAACGAAACCTTGTTTAAGGCACTGGTACAATAAGGTGGAGAAGCGACCGTTTGGGGGCTGGTGAACTATGTGCTCTGTGTTCAATACCTGTGGTACATGGCCAAAAAAAGTTCTGCTTGCCAATGCTTGTATACATATGAAGAGAGACACAGAGAGAGAGAGAGAGAGAGAGAGAGAGAAGGGAGGGACAGAGGGGGAGAGAGAGAAGGCGAGACTCAGATAGAGAGAAAGAGAGAGAAAAAAAGAGCGAGAGCGAGAGGGAGAGAAAGGCACCAATGCCACAGAAGTCTCCTGCACCTTCAACTTCGGGTGTCTCAAGCCTGTGACTCTACTCCCACCTATCCCAAACCCCAACTTCCCACAAGCCACAACCTTAACCGAAAGCCATACACCACACAGTCCCACACCACGAACCTAGTATGGGGCTAAGGCCGAGCAGCAAAACAGCCCATGTGGGCCCAAGGTCCTCAGACGGAGTCTGAGAGGGCGGGGCATACAGGGTTCAAGGTTAATGAGATACAGTAAGCTTCCTGACACAGGTCTTGAAATTTGAGTCGAATATCTAGAAAGCTTACGAGATACTCAAGGGCAGGAGACCGGGCCACATGACATCACCGCAGAGAAAGACGTGGCAGAACCTTTCGCTTGCACAACTGGAATGATGTCAAACTCTCCCCTGAGCACATCCGTACACCCCACAACGTCTGCAAAGACTCGCCAAGGAGCCAGCACTGCCGCCTCCTTCGGACCCAGGTCCTCGGTGAGACGGATTTCCGCTGCTAGACGTATCGTCTTGAGTGAAGAACCTGCCGACAGACAGGTAGACATGCATTCCTGCATATCTGCATACGAATGAACACATGGGCAAATCAGCAGGACAAATGTGCCTTCTTTGGCCGAGGACCGGGAGGCCCACGAACTGCGTCGTGCGATTAGAGAGAGAGAGAGAGAGAGAGAGAGAGAGAGGGGGGGGGACTTTGTGAGGAGACGACAGAATGCGGAAGCAACTGACTGTCGTCGTTCTGTCGCAGTACAGACATGCAGATGCTATTCCCGGGCCTAGTTTGGAGCCGGGATTCGAAGATGGGCTTTGACTTCTTCCCGCCGATTGGAATGTTGGTCTAAATTATCCTTGTAGCTGCGCCAACTTTCTCACAAACTTGCTTGGAGTTTTCTTCGTCCGTTGTCCTGAATTAAATGAGACCGGAGCGAATCAGACGCCTTCAAGATTCAATGCAACTGCAGTCCGCAACGAGTTGAACCTTAATTTGCTACCTCAATAGGGCCTGGTATGCTCCGGAACTTTACCTTGGCTCCTCGCGGCATCAACACACTCTGCACAAACCTAATCCAGAAGGCTTAGGGCTGGCATCGCAGAGGCTCGGGGTACATGTCGTCCAACTCTGCTGCCCCGAGCAGCTCAGTCTGGGCACGTGCAAGATGCGAGAGTGCATGTTCCGGATGGGCTGAAGGGCAGGCATGGGAGCATCCGCCTGCGGCTTACAGTGCTCATCATGCAACCTTGCATCCAAAGATCAGGGTCTGCTTCCAGGAAGGTCGACCCTTCTGCCAACCCTGTCCAACCAAGCCCGTCCCAAAAGGGCCTGGCCAACGACATCTGCTCCAGCTCTTCTAAATAGTCTCCTGATTCCATTCCAGCGCGCAAGATTAAATTTAGGGTTTCAGCATGTTAGGGCTTTCGATGCCAAGCCGTCAACGTGCAAAGCCGTCACACGCAAAACAAAACCAAAGTCGTCTGAGAGTCTGAGGCCCCGAAGTTCTTTTCGATGCAGGCCTGGGAGGCGGCGAACCGAGCCAGGTCACCTGCACAAGGGAGGCCGAAGGATGAACAACGGCGATCAGGGAAAAAGTGCGCAGGGGCATGTTCGAGGCTTGGGTTCACTTAAAGCGCCTTGGGTTTAGGGTTGTGGTATCAAGCCTTCTGGCCAAGCAAAACCGAAGGCAATTGTCTGGGATGCATGATATCCTCTGCCTGGTCTGTCTCCTTCGCTTTCGCAAGCTACTGTCCTCCTTGGTTCAAGGCTCAGTACATTTCGCTCTCCGCTTCGATATCAAGTGCTTCATGGTGATCAGCTGTCCCCTCTGGTTGTGCCATCAGCCGCTTCCGCTTGGGGCTTTGAGTTAGGGACAGAACAGTCTTTTCTTGGGGCTCACGGTTTCCGTTGCTAGGGTTGCACAACAGAGCGCGAAGGGCTGCAGCGAGTATAGGGTAGTGCCTGCTCTACAAACGTAGCGAATCCGGACTTCTCGGATAACATGGCTTCAAACCTTCGCGATGGTCGAAGAACGCACTCGCTATGTCGGAGTTTGCAAGGCGAAAAAGTGCAGTAGTACTGGAATCAAGGTTACGACAACACAGAGCAAGCAGAGAGCTATTGACCTTAGCTTTCTCTCTTTCTACCGTATTGACTACTGCTGTCACTGCGAGTCTGGTCAACTGTATCAATATTGTCACGGTCACGTGATTATTAGTCATGTCTACCCGCACGAGCCTCGTTACCCCTGTCGGCCACTGTCCCAGCTTGAAGCGCCCTAAATTCGAAAATGCGCTGCAGCAAGCTGTAACAAGAAGATGTGCATTTACGTCGCCTGGCGAGGTCCGGTAAACGCGCCCAGGGAGAAAAACGCACCAGTGAGCAGCAGCGTCCTTTAGCAAGGTCTGTCTGTTGCCGCTTGCTCAAGAGTTTGTGTTGTTCCCGCCGGGCTGCTGGTTTTGGGGGAAAGATAGGGGGCTCGGATATGCTCATACAGCCTCAAGTGTGCAGAAAGCGGGTAGGGGTATACGGCATGCATTGGAAACTGGACCAAAAACAATGTCATCTCTCCTTGTTGCTTGCACGTACCAAAATGAAGGCGATCGTTCTGGCGATGTCAGTGCTCTGTGAACCAAGGCTCATGCACTGAATCATGCATAGGTTCGCCGGCTTTCCAGTGCAAGGATTTGGGTACAGGTTCTTCGAAAAAGCAAGCCGGCGGAAGCCATTGCATGACGATGTCGGGTTTAAGGGGCAGGATCGCCGCTGTGTATGCACGCACACAACAGGCGGACCTGACACTCGTGGAAGTAGAGCTGCTGACTCCCAAGATCTTGAACGTATCTGAAGCAACCATTCTACGGAGACATGAGGAAGGCATTCTACCAAGGTTAAGTATAAGGCCCGAAAACTGCTGCAGCCACTAGAGCAGCACAACGACATCCAGATTCGACAACAAGCTCCAAGCAATTGCTGTCACTGCTGTCTTCAAGTTGAAGGTTTCCTTGTAAGGATTCACATAAAGGTTACAACCCGGCCTTCGCATCCAGCCGTGCAAGAAGACGTGCTTCATGGTGCTTGGTCGGAAGTCGCGGTGGAGGGGTTTCGGATTTGGACTTTTGAAACTTAGTCCTTCATTCTTCCTTAGTTCGTGCATCGGAGCTATCCTGCTACAGTAGCAACGGCTGTCTTGAAGCGGAAGCCAGGAAGGACACTTGTGCTTCTTGCAGGTTTTGCCAGCGCTGTCTAGGGTGCTTGCGGTTGGAGCAGACCAGTCTTGCATCAGGGTTTCATGCCCGGGGTCTAAGATGTATGCAGCCGACACTTGGCTATCACCGCTCTGCGAGCTGCGAAAAGCCGCCGGAACAGCCGATGGCTATGCGACACTTATGCAGTCGGTGACGTGGAGGAAGAGGCATCACACTCCAGCAAAACTCCTGCCATCTAGCTCAGGATGACATAAGCCCACAACATCTCACACAAAGCCGAATATAGCGGATTTTGTGCCAGGTGGTCAAGTCTTGGGCCGGGAGAGTTCCAAGAAACCGACAATCCTTGTCTTGAGACTTAGAAGACTTAATGTTGAGGCTTTGCATGTCGTCCTTGTCGAATGCAAATACCCAGACGCATGAGAATCGACCCTCTGTTTCCTCGCGCGAATCGCGGAAAGGCACAAGGCCCGGTCCGATGGGGTGATGCTGCCCACGAAGTGGGGGTTTCATTTGGAGGTGATGCGACACGCTGTCGGCTATCGCCGGGAGCTCACCCCAAAGGAGCTTGCGAGCCTTCGGCCGACAAGATGCCGGCCAAGGTCTTGTGAGTGTGATACGTCTTTGTCTTCTATTCCAAAGCTCAGGAGACCTGGCTTTTCTTTGTGCTCTTGGACTGTTTGTGAAACCCCAACCCAAAAAAAAACTTCAAGGGCCTATGCTAAACAGCCCCCTAAACACAAGCCACACACATGAACCCCAAAAAGCCTCGGACAGTAGCATGAAGTCCTTTGCAACAAGTCGCGTGCACTGTGTTCTAAATGCATATTGACAAGCACAGGAATCCAGGAGAGCAGCATCTAAGAAGAGAGATGAGACATCGAGAACAAGGCCACGACGGTTTGCTGCATCGAAGCTACAAATCAACAACATACAGTAACATAGACATATGCACGGTATGGTTGTGCGGCATATGCGGGAGGGTTTAGCAACTGCTATTGCCAACGCGCAAGCTTGAACATGTGTCGTTTTGCGAACATTGGTACAGTAGCAGACGGTGGGAAGACAAATAATACGAGTGTCTACTGCAAGAACAATCAACTCGCACCAGTCGCCATTGAATAGAACTGCAATATCGATGGAGAAAGAAAGGCCACCCCCAATGATTAGGTGCAAACCCCACGCATTGACCCTGTACCAACACTCAACACGCTACAAGCGAACAGTAGACCAACAATATTACAAGAGCCTCGTCCATTTGCCACCACGACGAGTGCAAACAACTGCAAACGCCTGACTTCGTGTGTTGTGGCCCGGGCATTGGCGTAGGCGTCCGTGCTGCTCGCGGAGACACCAGATCGATCAAAAGGCGAGGAAAATCTGGGTTGCTGATGACATCGTGTGGTGGAAGCACAGCAACCCAGACGGGACCGCAGCAGCGCTTCCGAGGATTCCCGTTTGCACTGAGTGAAGAGTTGATGTTAATGTCTTGCTTCAACGCTGCTTCCCAAGCTTGCGTGGTTTATGCGCTTGAGCTTCACTCGAGCGGTTCTTCTGGAAATAATGAATGGTACGTTTTCTCGGCCCTGACAAGTCCAAAAGCCCTACATGCACCCCCGTTCGGAATCGGAGGCGCGCCGCCGCAGCTCACATATTCCACTGCTTCAGTGCCAGGGCAAAAGGATCATCTGCCTCGGATCAAAGACGTCCCGACATACTTTTGCAAGTTTTGGGCTTGTGGTTTTATCTTAAACAAAGCAGGAAAGCACCCTAAGCAAAACAACGCGCGAAACCACAGGTGACTGGCCTTTTCCTGCGGCTGCTCAGCCAGCCTGGCTTGTCGACTCAAGGGTACGCCGCAGCTATCGGCTTCGTTGCATGAGGCGGGTAGGGCGCTCTTACCATGCATCTAAAGTGCAAGATCGCGGTCGCAGCAAGAGACACTTTCCCTTCTAGTCTTCCGGCGATGTCGAATCAGATCACTGCTTCAGCACTGCTGGGACTGTCAGGTCCTTGTGGCGTGGCCCAGACTGACCCTGCGCTCAAAACCTCCAGCTGCAATCGAGAAATGCCCTGCAAGAACCGATGGCCACCAAAGTCCGAAGTCTATACTCAAAGAGACCTGCGGGTCTGATTCTAACGTCCGTCCAAAGGATCCCGCAAAACCTGACAGGGTCAAACTCACCAGGTTTGCTTCGCCCCACCACCGAGGGTGTTAGAGCCAAGCGGGGCAGCTACCGGCCTGTCAAAATGTCATGGCAAAGGTGAAGATCCGGATGCTGGGTTCGCCCATAGAAGCTGGTGGGTCAGCGTACGAGGGGTCAGCTTCATGACTTCCTGACAGCTTCTTTGTTTTAGAGCAGCAAACTTCAACTCCGAATCCTCGATTTTCAATTCGAGTCTCGGCAACCTTAAGCACACTCGACCTTCACCTGTCGGCCTGGGATCGGCCTTGGATCCTCTTGACGCTTCAGGTGTAAGGGCACATGGGGCTTTGGGCCTTAGGTCGGAAGTTATCTCGATCCTCGTCTCATCTCTACGTTTCTGTACTGGGAGCTGCTCGTGTCTGGGTCTGAACCTCAACCGGGTTTCTATGCACCTTTCAAAAAACGTGTGGGCAAGTGTTGGACGATGCTGTGTAGTTTCTGGCGAAAAGGTGGATAACATCTTCAACTCGACGTCAGCAGACATCTATTTGAAGACCTGGGGAAACCTGAGAGCCTTGCCTGGACGGTGGTGCTGCAGCCGCTGGCGCCGGCGCAGGCACCTGCTGCGCAGTGAAGGCTTAAAAAACCCTTATAGGACGGCAGCTGTGACACAGCGCCAGCGGCAGAATTCCAACAATGCTCCATGATCCTCCCTTTTTCGCTAGCATTGGGCTACGTAGCAACACGGACAGTGAAGTCTAAGCTGTCGGTCCCTGCATGTGAGCGCATGCAAAGGAACTCCTTCAAGGACCCGTGCAGCCTCCATGGCCGGCGTGGAAGACGGAAGTATGGAAGGCACCTGAAGCATGGTAGGAGTAGGAGGAGTAGTAGTAGTATAGTAGTAGTAGTAGTAGTAGTAGTAGTAGTAGTCGTAGTCGTAGTAGTAGTAGTAGTAGTAGTAGTAGCAGCAGCAGCAGGAGCGGCAGCAGCACCAATAGCGGTCGTCATAGCGCTGATGGAGGAAATCTGGCACAGTATAACGTAAGCAGCCAGGGGAGAGATTGCGGCACGCCCCGTTTTTCCATTGATCGAATCTGGGACCTCGCAACCGGAAGCGAGACAGTGGAGATGCTCTTCCTGAACCATCCAAAAGGCTCCGAACGGATACTCTAATGCAAGGATGCTCTGCTGGATATTTTGTCGAAGTGAGCTATTGCATGGTTCTCCGATTGGCGGGCACTTCAGACATTCTTGGGGCACACTTTGACATCGAAGCATCATTGATTTCGTCAAATGGGTCAAGCCCCGAACCCTGAATGGCAAACTGCGCTTGGACCCTGAGTTGAAGGCCCAAAGTACCTCAAGGATCCTAGGACCAGGCTTCGAATCAGGAGCCCTGAATATCGAAGCATTCAATAGACCTGCCTGTGCCCCTGCGCCGAAGTCCAACGGCACCTAAGTTCTGGAATTGGCCTCTAGGGTCCAGCGTGCAGGGGTTGAAATTCCCACTCACGGACATGTTTGCATGCCGGCAGCGTGCCGATGGCAACAGCAACATTGCATGACCAAGGCCCTCACCCTTGAAACCTCGACCCCAACCTCAGGATTGCAAACAGTTCGGGCCCCAACCCCAACCTTCAGCCCTCTTGCCTTTCCTGGGATGTGTCCGGCAGGGAAAAGCTGCAACTTGGAAGGCATATTCCTCCTAAGCCCTGACTCTGAAGCCCAAGCTGCCGAGGCCCCGGCCCCACCCCCTGCCCCAAGGCTCAGAAGGTCGTTTGCCTGCGACATGGATGCTGAGGCTTTCGAGTGCATGCACATTCGCAGCTTCCCGGCCTGAGACAAGCTTGGGATTTCACTCAGGTTCGTCACGTGCCGCAAGTTTGACGGCTTCCGTCGTAATAGGGTTTCAAGTCGAGAGAACATGTATGCTCGTTCCATCGGATGCATGTGCTTGTCACTGCTTGTCCTATCTGCCGCATGTGTGCTTGGGGCATGTGTGCAGCTCTCGACGGATGCATCTGCGGCATGCTGCCGGATGCAACAAGCTGTAACTTGTCTTCCATGCTCGACAGCAAACTCGATGTGCCGGTTTGAGGAAGAAGATGGGTCGGATGGTCTAAATGTCTGCTTCCAACTGAGTTTGCTGGAGGGTCTCGGGTCAAATATGACCAATGAACTAAACCGCCAGTAAGCTCCCTAAACACGTATAACCCCTCGCTCAATGGCCTTCCTCCAAGAAAACATGATCTACAATGTAGAAGGGCTGGCCTGGTTCGCAATTCCACCAGAAAGGCCAAGAAGGTCGCCTGCTGCGGAGCCTGCGTGCTTGGCCGTTGTAGTGCTATCCCATACAAGTGTTTCGGGTATGGTTGATGGTCTTGGCAACCACAGGCTTCGCCAAAATGAGTTCGTCCCTGTGAATGATGAGGTGGGCCAAGCTTACACGCGGAGGCATTACTCCGGTGGGGACCTATCTCGTAAAGCATGTCCTCTGCAGCTTGTCATAGGATGCAACACCAACAGTTCACGTCCGAAAGCTGCAATGTTGCTCGGGGGTCAAGAACCCGGCAAGCCCGAACGCTGCGACATGTAGACTCTGAACCAAAGCTGCGAACCAAGCTGTCCATGCGGCCGACCACAGAAGATGGGCATGTTGAAATTTGTGAGGATAAAAATGGGGGTGTAAGGCCCGGGGAAGCTTATAAATTTCCCTGTTGGACTCCATTTCTTCGGTGCCGAACGAGGCTCTCTGTGACGATGTTAGCGGTCGCAGAAACGGCTGGTCATCACTACGGTCTCAATCATCTTCGTCCTCCTCATTCTCCCCCTCATCATCGCCACCGTCTTCACCATAGCCATGACAATCACTACGACGACAATATCCATCATATTCATCATTAGCATCATCACTAGCATCATAATCATCACCACCACCACCACCACCACCACCGTCATCAGAAGCGCTTCGGCTATCTTCCTTATTCGATGCAGGCTGTTGAATGGCTCTCAGCAGCAAAACGAATTGGGCCAATTCCTCCTTACATGGAGTGACTGCGCTTGCGATGGAAGGAACATTGAGCGGCGGCTGCAACGTCTGAATCAGTGCCTGTTCTCTGCCTCCAGGCAGTTCGTTTGGCACAGAACCTCAAACTGGTACTGCAACCCATTCCCAAAAGGAATGGTGCTGTGCCCAAAATTGCACACAGACCTCAGCTGAAACCAGCTTGTCGTCAAGTACTTGCTTGTACTTGCGGTATCGGGTATGTTCTCGAGACGCGGTGCACTTTTCAGCCTTTCCGTACACGGGTGTCTGGCAATGTCCTAGGTACTTCATGAAAGCAGCGCGCCACTGCGCGACGCAAAGGGTATGATAATTAAGGTGCAAAATTTCAGCAGCGAGGCTGCTGATGATGCGGCGAAATGCTTGTGCAGCGCGCTGCGCGTGCCGCCTATGGCAGCGTCGCTGTCGGTGGTGTAGCGCATTTAAGAGTCACTGCTCCATATAGGAGCCCACGGCCAGGAAAGCTGCCGGGTGGTACTCCCTATATCACTGCTGCGCGGCTGATGTGGCTGTCTGCCCAATCTTCAACTTGCTTAATCCAATCTGTGAGTTCAGCTCGTTTGCCGTCATTCATAGTCAACGAGCTGATCCAGGCCTTGACCTCTCGGTCTTGAAACTTGTTGGGTAGGTTGGCAGCAAGCCAACTCGAGCTCTCAGGGTTTAAGCAAAGATACGGGCTCTGGCTTAATTGCAGCAGGCGAAGCGGGGCCTTGGCCCGGTGTGGCCGCTGGTGACGCTTGCTTATAGGGGACAGTGTCCCTTAAGATCCACCGTTAGGGGGATCTGGTGCCACCTGTACCGAGTGCAGCACACGGGGTAGAAGGCGAAGGTCCGGGAGGAATTCCGGCTGGCACCGCACCGTCCTGCTGGAACGGGTTTTGTGGTTGCAGCTGCTGTCGTAGATCGCCGAGTTGCTGCTCAAAGTCACTGTCCGGCGAGCCTTCGTTCCGTGGCCCATGATGATGGCACAAAGTACTTCGGGCAGCTGAGGTTGCCAACACTGCGTCTGGTATCCAAATAAGCGTTGTGTGACACCCATTCCTGAGGCAGACTGAGGGAAGGTGGTGGCTGAGGGTGACTGTCAACTTTGCCTGCCGGAGCGCTGAGTTGCAGAGCTGCCACGGTACTAGCCTGGCTTGGGGCAATACCAGGTTGCTTATGGCCTGACTCCGGGGATAGCCGTGGCAGAGGCTTGGCAACATTGCTGCGGGCCGGTGCCAATGGTTAGTGCCCTTGTTGTGAAGGAAATTTGCAAGCGGCAATGCAGAAGGAGGCGGGTGGAGGCGGAGGTGTTGCCGGGAAAGGTTGCGCACCTCGTGTTGGTGTCAGGACCGGGCGACAGAACAACCCCGGTGCACACTTTGCCTATTCCGCCCCCACCTTCTACACCACCTCCTTTCACATCCACATCCGTGCGACCGCCTGGTCCATTAAAAAGCGAAGCTACCTGACCATAGTGGTGATTTGAAATGTGAACGTTCAGATTGGCAGCGTTGGCGCTATCATCTGCTATCGCGGGCTTGGGCTTGCGCCCATTGTGATCTGGCCCCATGTCGGGATTTCCAGAACAACACAAACTTCAGCTCGGCACGAATGACTGCGGTGAGCGACTGACAGGACCAAACGACGACAGATTGCAGCATCACAGCTGATCAGCCGTGCCCCGCTGCGGTATCTCTTACGGTCTCACTCGAAGGTCGCCAAGAACAGGCGTGTACAAGAACACACACACACACACACACATCTCAATTTGGGCTCGAACGCCCTACCCTAGACTCAAGAACTAGCTCTCAACAATTAAGTTACCCCGTACCCTCCAGGTCGAAAGCCGCAACACAAAGTCCTGCCGCTCTGTGTAGACGGGTACCTATGCACCACTCCTAACCGAGGTGGGTTCTTGGATATGCCAAGCACGACGCTGGCAGGCAGTAACGAAAGTTGGAACGAACCAAACGGAACAACCAGTCCAACCAGTCCAACCAGTCAAGCACAACTATTTCTATTTCAGAGCTTCTGCGGCCTCCACCCAGCAGGTCCGTCTCCTGCACTTCGCAAGAGCGACAATATGTGAGAGTTGAGACAGGAAGAGGGGTTTCGGTTTCGCGGCAGGGGGCAGGAAAGACGCGCTCCGCTCCTGGCAACTTGGCTCATATGCCTGATTTCCGAGAGCTCTCCATACTTTCGAAAGCTTTAAGCATTCGGCTTGAACATCGCTTGAGAGCAGTGTTCTTCAGCAGTGCAACAGACACTGCCCAAGTCACCACGTGGCAACGGTGCGCACCACACCTTTTGTAACTCAGGGTTTGTGCAACCTCGGTATTTCCCAGAGCACTGCGTAAATTGGCCCTTTGAGTGACAGTTCACCCTCTGGGAAGAAAGAATGGCCGCCGCCCAAACCGAACCTAACCGGGAGTCCATGTAAAGCCTTAGCTTTCCAAATACAAGTCCAAAACCCATGCAGCCGTGTCCTTTGAGTTAGACACTGCCGGGCCATCGAAATTGAGCAGGTCCGTCTGCAGTCGGGACAGGCTCAGGGCTAAGACTGGAGCTGCCAAGGTTCGGATTATGGCATCTTACGGCCTGAAAGCTTCCAAGGCCCTCGGAGCAAAGCTTCGGGTGACCTGAAACCTGCAACTCTAATTACAAGCTTTGCGGATTCGGCCCGAACCTACTACAAGGCGAGATTACAACTAGCTGTAAGGATTCGGAGATGGTGCACAGGTGTGGAGGGTCTCGTAGCGTAAGGCAGCGGAACTCCAGCAACCTTGAACCCTACATCGGAGCAGTGTCTAACAAAAGCCCTTCTCCCAGCAGTTCTAATGCCCTGGGCGCCCAGGGCCCGTCCTGCGCAGGCGCCGCTTTGCTTGCCTTTGGCTTCTCAGCCTCCATCAGTCAAGAGACATTTCAATCATCATTCCAGCTTTCAAAGTGCTTAAGGATGTGGAAGAAGCACGAAAATGGTCCTGCTGGGTTGACGCTGTGGTCCTCACCACCTTCCGTCATCATCATCATCATCATCATCATCATCATCATCATTGTCTTTATCATGACAACTAATCGCTGTCTTGGTCAACAAACCACTTGGGCGGCCTCAGCGCCGACGTCCAGCAAGTCCACGGCCGGCGCTGGGGTCGGGGCTTTCGCTGCCTCCAGAAGAGCTTCTGCTCACTGACGTCTTCTCAATACTGCACAACTCTGCGATTCATGTTCGACAAGATGCTTCGGGCTGCTCAACGTCTTTTCTGGCTTTATCTTCGAGGTCATGGTCAAACAGGCATCATGAAGAGCAATGGCGATGGGGAGGCGGTGTCGGGCTGAGAGAGTGGATCTTGGAGAGGCTGTGAATCTGGTGGGGATTAAAGTCATTCATCCCAAGCCTAGGATAATCCCTTTACCTTGCCGCACACACCAACCTGAAGACATAGTTCCAGATTTCTGAACATTAGAAATGACAAGCTGTACGTCCTACATAAAGTCTAAAACCCTGCTAATCCCGCAGCACAAGACCTTAATTACACATTGGCGATGTTCCTTCTTTGGTGTCGTTGTTTACAGGAAGTCAACGTGTATTTAGCCTTCCATCAAGTCCTACAGAAATTCGAAAGAAGCTTCAGCATACTACTCGTACAGAACCTCTCACGCTCACCCGCAGCCGTAAACTCAATGCAAAAAGCGCCTGAGGCGCCTGATTGTCTATGCAGGGTCCAGCCTTGGAACATCGTGTCATGACACGACTGCGATCACGCAAGTGAGGATGTCGTAAGTGTGTTCAGCCAACATGCCACATCGGCTTTAACCTAGCGAGGGAATGTAACGCATGGTGCTAAGAACGAAGTGGGCTTCAAGATGCGAGTGGCAGATTCCAACCTTCCTTGCTGTAAGCATGCTGGTGCTGACTGGCAGTACTTCGTTTCATCGACTCCGGATTCTGGAGGCTCGACGACTTGATTGTTCACAGGCTTTCCTACTCCTTCAGTCATGTTCATGCATCGACACCTAAATCATCTCAGCTCGAATTTTTGGACGCGAGCCTACAATCTTCACGGGGCTTCCCTTGCTGAAGGGTCACAACCCTCGAACCTAAGCCCTAAACTCTACATGCCATAATAATGATCTCCTCTTTGAACCAAAACCTCCCTGCGCCCTGAAACCAGGGCCCAGAAGCCGGAAACGTTAGCCAACAGAGCTTTCCGAAGGAAGGGCCGGGGCTGTTCCCGAACAAGCAGAGTCTGCAGGTTCTGCTAGGGTCCAGGCCACCACACCCTGAGGCGGGGCCGGGACCGGTCGACCTTCGGGCTTGGGATTTATACAATCCTTCAGGGCATCAGGATGGACTTAAAGGCCATCGGGCTGCCCGAGGTCATCGTATTCGGGATTTCTGACTGTCTTGGTTCTGGTGAGTGCAGTTGCAGGATATGCTCGAAGCTTCTATTGCTCCCTGACGAGGACGTGAAGGCTTAAATTTTTCGTTGCTGAGGCTGAGGGCTTTCGCTTCTCGGGATGTATGTATAATGTGCATGTATATGCTCACCCCCCCCCCCCATGATCCACCCGAACCCGCTTTTTGTAAGCAGTGGATTATGGGACGTGGGCAGCCTCGGATGCGAAAACATCGGCGGCGATCAAATTTCACGAAAATTCCTGAAGCCTGACATGCGAAAACATCGGCAGGGATCAAATTTCTCCCAAATTCCCAAAATCTGAGCAACGACAGCCCCGCATTCCCAGTGGATGCCAGGAATCCAGGAATTTAGGGGAAATTTGATCCCTGCCAATGTTTTCGCATATCAGGCTTCAGGAATTGTGGGGAAATTCGAGCCTGGCAGCACTTTAACAACCTCCGATGCAGAAACATCTGCGGCGATCAAATTTCCCCAAAATTCCTGAAGGCTGAAATGCGAAAACATCTCAAATTTCTCCAAAATCCCAAAAATGTGACTGAGCAACTATAGCCCTGCATTCCCCATAGATGGCAGGATCTTAGGAATTTTGGGGAAATTTGATCCCTGCCAATGTTTTGCATTTCTTTTTTTTTATCACCTCTTTTCCTTCGCCTGATAAGGTGTCCGGAAAAACAAGCTGGTGGAGGCATGATGTCGGGAGCCTGGTTTACTCAGCTGGGGATTCGACCACTCACACCACAACTACCCCCACTACAAACCGGAACCCCCAGGCTCCCTCAGCGAGGGACAGCACCTCAGCACAATCCATGACACTCTTCGGATACACATCTACTACCAGCTAGAGCAAAGATGACTAGCTACACCAATGAGGCTTGCTGCCTTCGCTGTTCTCGCAGAAATTGGGCAAACTTCACCACACATCTATGTTTTTACATTTCAGGCTTCAGGACTTTTTGGGAAATTCGAGCAACATCGGGCAGGGATCAATTTTCCCCAAGATTCCTTACCGGGCTCCCCATAGATGCCAGGATTTTGGGAACTTTGGGGAAATTTGATTCCTGCCAATGTTTTCTCATTTCAGGCTTTGGATTTTTTGGGGAAGTTTGAGCCTGGCAACATTTTGGCAACCTCAGATGCGAAAATATCGGCAGGGATTGTAAATGTCACTAAAATTATCTTGTCCCCGCATTCCTTATAGATGCCAGGATTTGATTGTTATTGTGTTATTGTTTTAACTGTTATTTGTTGTTATGCTTAATGCTTCTTTTTGACTTATTGTACCAATATACCGGCATTCTTGTTATTATTCGTAGTAGCTCTGATGGTGGTGGAACACATGTTGTCTCTATTACCTGTTGTTCTTGTTGCAATTCTACTTGCAGCAGTACCAGAAGCGGTATTATTGAATTGTGTTTAGTAGTTGTTCTTGTTGTATAGTTGTGGCTGAATTTTATAGTCAGTGGAGGCTTTGGATCTGCATTAGAACAGTCTTGTCTAAATCTATAGTACCTCGCTCATAGATAAAAGAGTTCTCGCATGGTATACTTTTTAAATGACGCTCTTGTATTTTGGAGTATCAACTGAAGGAGCCTTTTTGTTTCTGCTCATGGTTTCAAGAGCCACAGCTTTTCTCTGTCCTGTGAATACGGAGAGACAGAACAGTTTCTCTCTCTGCTAGGTGAAGATGGGAGGAGGCTTAGGCGAGAAGACGGGAGCCATTTCATGTCTTGTTGAACGATGTAGCAGCCTGCATGTTTATTCGTTTGCATGAACCAAGTGGTCTTTTGCTTCTTGTTAGGAGAGGAGCAACGAAACCTTTCCGATATATTCCGTCCTAACTCCCACGAAGCATAAAATGGTATCCAGTACTTCCATATTCCTTATCGGGAAGAGAAAGGTTGATCTTTGCTGGGTCTTTGCTTTTCTTGCTGCGAGCACACGATCATCTGTTTCATTCCACATGATACAAAGAAGCGAGTAGCTGTTCCATTCGTGTTACAAAGCGTCAGAAGCTAAACGCAGTTTACTTCTGATCGAATGTATTTGGAGTACGGTAGAGAGAGACTAGTTCTTTTCCGAACCATCAAAATTTAAGACAGTGATGTTGCCAATTTGTAAGAGCTCGTTGAGGTCTCGCCACTGATACTGGGCTCAGGAGCCTTCTTCTGCTTCTTTGTGCTGAAAATAGGCTTTCTGATGAATGAAAACAACACCAACTACGCAGACACAATCGGGGTTTCCAGCGTCATTGTTAGTTGAGCAAGGCTCAAGTGTTTCTTCCGATTAGCGCGGACGCAGAACCAGATTCCGGTTTGGGCTTTGGGTGGTTTACACATACCACCAACAAGCACAAACTGTAAAGGTCAGTACGTGTGAAGTGCGGAAACCACCGGAACTACCGATGGTTGCTGGACCTCGGAAAAAACATTTGAAGACATAAGACTGTGGACGAACAGATGGCTAGAAGGCTGGGGTGGATCATGGGGGTGGGGGTGGGGTGTGACCATATATATATATACACATGTGTATATATATATATATGTGGGTATATATATGTGTATATATATATATATATGTGTATATATATGTGTATATATGTGTATATATGTGTATATATGTTGTATATATGTGTATATATGTGTATATATGTGTATATATGTGTATATATGCGTATATATGTGTATATATGTGTACATATATAGACTTACACTTGATATGTGTGTGTGTGTGTATACACCTATATGTATATATATATATATAGGAGAGTGTGTGCAAATGTGTATGCTTGCTGTTTTTTCCTCCATGTGCGTGTGACATCCGCGTTTTGCAGTGCCTTGGCTCTTGTGACCCCAAGAATCGAACCTTTCAATTTGGTGCAGTTTCGGAAGGTTTACGCTTCAGCTTCATTGAGGATAGGCCGCTGGTCGGTGAAGGTCTGGCCTTGGCTAACACGTGAATCTGGGTATGCTCAGGCTCGTAATGCCAGAAACTTTAGGCTTTGCAAACTAAGGCTGCCCCAGCCCTAACCTGCCCCAGAAGCAGACTTTGAATTGCTATAGGCGCTGATTGCTGAACCTGAAAAGCCTCAGTCTTGAGCAAAGCTGGGTTGTTCGAACCCGCAAACGTCGGCGGGGCCCGTGCCCATGGTTCGACTCTTGATCCAGGCTTCCCTGTACCTGCGGCCCTACTCACTGTTGCTGACTAGAGATCTTATAGCTTTAAAGTAAGTAACCAACTCACTCACTCACACACCCACTCGCTCAGTGCCAGAGTAACGAACTAGCTAGCTGGCTAGCTAACTGCCTGCTAGTTACGACTCCTGCCGCTGATGGTTCCGCTACTACTACTACGGTACTAACAGCACCACAGCTGCTAGCACAACTTTCCTCTTCCTCATCGTCGTCGTCGTAGTAGTAGTAATAGCAACAGTAGTAGTAGAAGTAGAAGTAGAGTAGTAGTAGTAGTAGTA
>CAJNDV010006025.1:56869-91187 GCA_905221635.1 Symbiodinium sp. CCMP2456 | reverse complement strand
TGACATGCTTTGAAGCTAGCTTGCACGGCTTAAAACAGCTGGGGGTTTTGGGGGGGGGCAGCCCCCCCATTTGCAAACACAATGCTCGCATGATGGGTTTCGAAGAGACTGCTTTGAAGCAAGCTTGTTCGGCTCAAAAAAGCGCGGGGGTTGCGGGAGCAGCTTCTTTCTTTCTTTCGTTATTTCCTTGTTTCGTTCGCTCGTTCATTCGTTCTGTCTTTGTTTCTTTATTTATTTATTTTTTGTTATTTCTTTATTTCTTTACTTCGTTCTTTATTTCTTTCGTGCTTTCTTTCTTTATTTCGTTCTTTCGTTCTTTCTTTCGTTCGTTGTTTCTGTAGTACTTTCTGTAGTTATTTCTTTCGTTTTTCTTTCTTTATTTCGTTCGTTCTTTCTGTCTTTCTTATCTCTTCTTTCTTTCTGCCGGGCTTAGGGGTCGGTTGGCCCGACCCTCAGGCATTCAGCCCGCCCGTCCCCCACCCTGTATTAGTGAGCGGACGGCATTGGGGTCCCAATGTACAGGCAACGGCGGCCAGAGATGTTCCATGTCTCACAGCCGAGAGCCCCGCCCCTTCTTTTGTTTTCTCTCTCTCACTCTCTCTCCCTCTCTCCCTTACGTTATATCTTTCTCTCTTTCTCTCGTTCTTTCTTTCTTTCTTTCTTTCTGTCGCTCTTTCTTTCTGTCGTTCTTTCTTTCTGTCGTTCTTTCTTTCTGTCTCCTTTTGGATACCTGTTTAAATTTCTCGATGCCCATTTAATTTTGTGATGCCTGTTTGAATTTGTTTGATGCCTATGTATTTTTTGCTGCCTATCCCTACACTGTCCACTCCCCTTCCGAGAAACGAGAAAGAGCCTGCCACCGCTTGTAGTTCCGTTCGTCCGGGTTCATGCTGTGTTGGTGCGGCACTTAGTGGTCCGGAGGCCGGTCTCAGCGGAGTACGGTACATTTTCTTCTGGGCATGCTGCTCTGCCCTCTAGCTCAGCACGGCAGGCCGGAAGTCCTGTCTCCACATGAACGAATATGGATACGACTGCACAAGTTTAAACTGACACCTGCCCAAGCATTCAGTCTGGGCTCCGCTGGCTCGTCTTTCGCGGCAAAGGGAGACGGGACTTTCCTTCGGTTGGCTGGTGAACCACGGCGCCAGGCACTCCCAAGAGAGCATAGTCTTCTTGATGGCATGTCCACAAAAGGTCATGCAGCGGACAACCTGGCACTGGACATACATCCAGGACTCATCACCAACATTGCGGATACTATGTACAAACACAGGGCACAGCGCGGGGCTGTGCCTGTGGCACCAAGTAGCAGGTAGACACAGCTTCAGCAAGAGATTATTGTCCAACGAAAGTTCTTTTGGTCGCTGCTTGGCACAAAGCACGCTCAACCTTGCAGAAATTGCCACCGGGGCTTCGTGAGCTCAAGGACACATCAGTGGTAATACTACCGTGGCAACTACAACATGAAATGCAACGAAATACAATGAGTTACTGTCATGATATGCAGGGAAGCCGTCCGAGAGCAGGCAAGCTAAAGTTGCTCTGACAGCGGCCATGGCTTCGTGTTTGAAGTCTGCCGAAGCACTTCGTCCTTCACAGCTAGTGGCTGCTGCCTGCAGCCTGTCCGCAAATTGGGCATTCTCCCAAGTGCTGCCGCTGCAGCTATCTAAGGCCCACGCAGGGGGCAAGCAGTGCCATGTGTCGTCAGCCGACGACAACAGCGAAGATAACCCAACGCAAAAAACAACACTGTTACAAGTTTGTGCTTCTGATGCAAGCTGCAGGCACAGCACCTGAATGGAACTTGTGCAGGGGAGCTGGCAGGCATTGCTCAGTTCACCACGACCTCAGTGCAACACAAAAGCGGCTATTGCTCAGCAAGGCGTCAGCTCTCCGTATCACAGGCTGTGCTAGGTTTCTATGAATAGGGCCATGTAGGGTACATTGAGCACCAGACCAAGTCGTCTTGTTCAGTGATCTCATCCAAGCTGCCACAGTATGTCGGCTGCCTCTGTCGTGTTGTGAACGGCTGTGACACTGAGGAACGAAGCAGAAACATCGCTCGCGTGCTCACTGCGACTCCGAAGCTTTGGCACTCAGACGGACTGCAAGCTGTCGCTAATCATTCTGACTCTTGAGCGGAGCCGTCCTCTCCAAGACTTCGAAGACCTGCTCTCGCGGCCCTGCCACGCAACAGAAACTAGCCGCTTCACTGCGAAAGTGCAATTTGGACACTCTGAGAGGCCAGCGGTGAGCTACAGGAACCCTCACAGGACGGCGAACTGACAAGCTGCCGCATCTACAAGGGGGCATTTCTGTAGCCTGCAGATAATGCCCACCACTGGGCCATGAAATGAAGGTATGACATGTTGTGACCCTGCTGCTTGGATACGCCATGAACTCACGGTACCAGCCAAAGTGCACCCTGTGGTGCTGCCTTCGGTGAGTCGATCGCACAGCGACATAAACCTTGCATTTGTCATGACAGGTCTGGCATGTATGTTGGCAGGCGAGTGGTTTGGTTTTGCAGAGCAGGTGGGGCAACGCATCTGGCTTCCAATGACACTGAACTCGTGTCTGTGGGAAAGTCGGAAGGCTTTTCGGCATAAAGCGCGGAAAATGCAGCTCGGTCGAGCAGCCTTCGGCACTGGAATGCAGAAACGCGTGAAAGGAGAGCGTGCAACCGGCTTACTTTGTAGGGGTTACCGAGGCGACCGGGTCTGCCCAAGGATGCTGATTCAACCCCACCACAATGCGAGGTCTTAGGGTTAGTTCGTCGGAAGCAATGCTAACAGCGGCAAACGGCTCTTCCTGTAAAAGAAGCTTTATGTCCGCCGGTAAACAGCTCCCTGACACGCTCTCCTGACAGCTCGAAAATCCAAGTGTGCAAGCTGTCGCCCAAACCAGTCACCACGAAACCGTACCCACGCCAGGCATTCAGCTTTGGCGAAAGCCACTCTGAATACTGGGCATGTGCTCCAGCTCGAACGACCGATCAGGGCCCCAAGAACGTGGCGCATCAGAATCGAGGCTGTCTGATAACATGTACCTCTGAACAGCGCATGTCACAGGTCTGGACCTCCTCAACCAGTCTGGCAGCAGCATGCCCAGAAGCTAGAGCCCTCGTGTCTTGATTACAGATGGGCAGCATCTAGAGATTTCATTAGCTGCTGACGAGACGACCTGCATGCGCCAAGGCGCAAAATCCAATAAGCCCCAAGCACCTGCGAGAAATTTGCAGCAATACATTGATGCTCGATCTACACTCCATCATCTTGCGGAATTTCAGCATGATGCATACCGCGTGATGTTTTGATGAACTGCGAACTCAACAAGAACCGGACGGGGTTGTGCGGGCATGTATGTACCCATTACATACGTACATACATACATACCTACCTACCTACCTACCTACCTAGTTACCTACCTATCTATCTACCTACCTACCCACCCACACTTGCTTACCTACATGCATGCATGCATTCATGCGTACATGTATCCATACATACATACATGCACACACGCATGCATACAGACATACATACCTACATACCTACGTACATACATACATACATACATACATATATACATACATACATACATACATACATACATACATACATACATACATACATACATATTATCTACATCCATCCATCTGCTATACATACCTACATAAACACTGGCCTTGCAGAGACATACAAACAGACAGACGGACGGACGGACAGACGCACAGACAAACAAACGAAAACATGTTGAATGCATGCATACATACGTCCGTGCATGCACACATGCACACGTGCACATGCATACGTGCACAGGCATGTTAATGTACAACCTAGAATAACATAACACAGCATGAATAACATGAGCACCAGCATAATCACAAGCATAAACATATACAAGCACGAACACAACATAGCATAGCATAACCTGACATGACATAGCATAACACAGCATAACATAACATAACATGGCCTGGCATGGCCTGGCCTGGCATAACATAGCCTGACACAAGAAACATAACTCAACCTACACAAAAAACAACAACAAACACTTACACTGACATGACATTGAGTGACTCACATTACATTTTTTACATTATATTGCATTACATTAAGTTCTATTACATTACACGGTAAGAGTGTCAATTTTTTGCTGTCGTTTTTTTTGCTGTAGTTGCAGGGGCGCGTTTATTTTTTTGCTGTCGGTGCGGGGGCATGTTGAATTTTTTGCTGTCGTCGCGGTGGCGCGTTTATTTTTTTGCTGTCGTGGCGGGGGCGCGTGTATTTTTGTTGCTGTCGCTGTGGCGGCGTGTTCCCGGGGGCGCGTTATTTTTTCGCGCTGTCGTTCCGGGAGCGCGTTTATTTTGTTGCTGTCGTCCCCGGCGACATGTTTAGGTTTTTGCTGTCGTCGCGGGGGCGCGTTGATTTTCCTCCTGTCGTCCCCGGGGGCGAGTTTATTTTGTTTGCTGTCGTCCCCGGGGACGAATTTGTTTTTTTTTTGCTGTCGTCGCGGGGGCGTGTTTATTTTTGTTGCTGTCGTCGCGGGGGCGTGTTTATTTTTTGCTGTCGTTGCGGGGCGCATATATTCTTTGCTGTCGTTGCCGGAACCGGGGTTCACTCTCTCACTGGCTTCCTGGGTCCGCACAACGACAACAAAAAACGGGTTCGATTACATTACACTGCGTAACACAACATAACATAACATAACATAACATAACATAACATAACATAACGTAGCAAAGCATAGCATAGCATAGCATAACATAACATGACATAACATAACATAACATAACATAACATAACATAACATAACATAACATGACAATATAACCGAACTTGCATAACATTGCGCAGCCTTACATAAGATCAACAACATAACATTACAAGACATCACGGGGAGGATCCAATTCAGAAAAAATCGATGATAATAGAGGCCGAGTCAGCAAACAGGCTGCACGAAAGTCATCAACAGCACAGGCGGATTCAGCATGCCTGACGGAGCATGTCGGAGACAGCCCAACCCGAACCGGCAAACACCAAGCAAGCAAAAGCCGGATGGCATGAGCACTTACGGCAGACCGACATGCTCCTGGACATGTAGTGTAAGCTTGCCCGACACTTCAATATAATTCAACGCTCTTCCCGAGGCCAGCGATACACGAGGGCAGTAAACATGGTGAAACGAATGCAACTAAGCGAAAGCATGCTTGTCTCATATTGTGTTGGGATCTTGTGGGAATTCCAAGGTGTTACACGGTTACAGCTGGAGAACCTGATGTTGTGGACCGATGATTGACTGTTAGCGCCCAAAGCGTGAAGGGAACAAGACAATGAATTGGCGTAACAGAAACCGTGGAATGGAAAGTGAAGAGCACAAACAAATAAGTCAAGCAATGAAAACTAAACGAGACTTGTAATGAAAACACGAAGTGACTGCATGTTTTCTTTGCTCTTATTTAGCTCGTTGTGACCGAAGACTGGGAAGTTTCTAGGTTGTGAAGAGACTGTTGGTGAAAGAAACACAAATGAAAGAATGATTGTGCAGCGAATGCGTGGCTTCTTTTCATTAAAGCAAACACAACATGAACTACTAAACAAGTCTTTTTCTGGTCCTTTTCCTTTACCGTTCAATGCCTCGTGATGTCGATGAATCATCAACCGTGGTCGCTCTTCCAAGATGAATAAATTTTGGCTCCCGCATGGCAGCTCGATGCAATTCGACAATACATGGCAGGTTACATGCCGGATACTCGGAAATTGCCACTGGCCGGGAGACCCATGCACTTTCAATGCAACAGTTCCCGCCTCCCTCACACAACGACAAGTGAGAATGAACAGGCTGAATGGTCGAAAAGTTTTTACAACTCACGGCAGTTCAAGCAAGGTGGTTGGCGACTCCGGATTACTCAGCTAGCGGGCAAGGCGTCGCAAGGACAACTCAGTTTGGAAAGGCACACAGTACGCCCAGCTCAGAAATGAAACAAGGCCAACACATGTCAGATGGTGGACGCTCTGGCCCATATTCATCGCAGTTGGTGGAGACACGGAGAACCATCACATGTCAGCTGCTGCTGACTCCGTCCCATATTCATCGCAGTTGGTGGAGACACGGAGTGTTGTTGTATTGTCGGCGTCCCTTAGTCCGTGAAGTGGACAACCCTCAGCCTTCACTGCCGTACATGAGCCATACATGCCTTTGGCAGATCTACATGTTCTTTGAAGCCTATGCAGAGGCACATCAATGGTGGCAGGAACGCTGGCTGCAACCTCATCCACCCAAAACGCTTTCGACAAGTCTTTAACTGTCTCCCAACACTCCTGAATCCCAAGCGAGCTCGTGCTCAAGCAGATCGATCGCCCCCAGCGTTGCGACCACGCCAGACACCACACCCATTTGCAGCCAAAACCTTGTAAAGTCAGTCTGCACTCATATTCAGTCCCAAGCGCACCGTATCCAGTCTTAGTGGCTTTCGAAAAGCCTGGCACCCATGCAAAGGCGCGAATATCAGAAGGCTCCCAGTCAGGTAGGAAAAGGCATGGCACCCATGCAAAGGCGAGTATCGTGAAGTCTCCATGGCTGTCAGCACGGATCCATTAGTACAGGCATGTACAAGGGTTGATGGTTGGATTAGCGACAACCTAAAGGATTGAACATGAGTGAATGGTGTGCCTGGTTTATATAATTGAGCAAAGAACACAAGCGAAGAAGAGAGCGGGTGGTTGGCTTCATAAAATGAAACTCAGGCAATGATGAACCAACAGGCCGTCACACTAGAAGTAACTAGACCTACATTTATTAGAATGAGATCCGCACTCATGTCTGTTTGTATTTCACTCATATGCACCTACATTGCTCTCTCCACCCTAAAAATGGACAAACTGAGTGACAACAGGGAACGATAGGGAAAAAGAGAGAAAAACACTGAATGAAAAGAGCGTGTGAAGTGATCTATTTTCTGCTTTGTGCTTATTAAAAAAAAAACACGCATTCCTTTCAGTCATTAGTGATGTGTTTACTTGAAGCAAAGGAAGTGAAAGAAAGCACAACAAGCACAACACACCAGGCAAAGGTAACAGGCATGAAGAGCAAAAGGTTAAGCGTTTGCTGACACATGCTACTCTGAAGACAGTACATGGCATTACACCACACATCATTATCATTGCATGATCTGAAATTGCAGAACATTACGTGACGTCACATAACTTCAGGCGGCTTCGTACATGCATATATGCATATGGTCGACATAGATACATACATACATACATACATACATACCTACATACATACATACATACATACATACATACATACATACACACGTGCACACGCAAAGGCGTATGTACATTTGTACATGCATGCGTGCATGCGTACAGTCCACCCACCAACCCACCCACCCAATGGTTTCACTATTTTCGTGGTTGTGAAGCTCAAACCAGGCCAGGTGGATGTGTGAGATGCAGCGCTAGCGGCGTGCATGTGGATTCGCCACCTGGTCACAGGGCAGATAAGGAATGGGCGGACGGCTTCAATGCCCAATTGTCGCACCCACGCCTGCTTACCTTGTGACTTACCTGCTTGCCTGTGTGCCCGTCTTGCTGACCATGCGCCTTCATGTAGATGTACACAGACGTACTAACTAATCAAACAAAACAGTAGATTCCAAGTACATTTATTTTCTCAGTACCAGGCTTGCAAAAAAGCTTTGCCTTGAAAGTGGCCGCTCGAACACTTACGAGTACCTTTGGATAACACTATTCAGATTCGCTGCTGCATGAATTGTATCATCTGTTGAAAGTCTCAGACTCGCAGGGTATGAAGATCGAACAACTTGAACGCTGTGGTTAGCAGTTTACATACTGTCGCAATTGGCTGGGAGGTTCTTCATGTAGAGATAGCTGTCATGCTTTGTCGTTACATGCCGTATTCGGCATGGCCCAACAAGATTGCAACTTTACTATTGGTGACGACGTGCGCGCAGAACTGGAATACTTGCGCGTGGTCATCGCCGAAGATTCAACACTGTGCCAATCTGCGAACCTGGTTGCCAAAAACAACTTAACATGAATTGGCCTTTCGATAACAATAATTGACTTGCAAGGCCAGTTTTTAACCTTCTACCACACAATACAGCAACTGTGCATGATTGAACAGACAGGCAACACATAGAGATGTTCCAGTTCTGGAGAACAAACAAGCTAGCAGCTTTCTGGGTTACGATACACAAATGAGGCAGCTCGATAAAGTGCAACTATGCAACACGTCTCATTTGACTCCAACTGTTCTTTTAGATAAAATTGTGCCATGTGGCTTTGTTGCGAGATTTGATGCAAACGATGTCGCTTGGAAATCCCAAAAGTTAAACAAACTGGGAATAAAGCGTGTATGGAAGCAGTTAACCCATGTCTGTGATTACAAGCATTGAAGTTTCGAACTGCTTCAGTATGTTGCACTCCTTGACCATCGGTTACCTTGGTGGGTAAATATGAAAAAAAGCGTAACCACTGTAAACTCGTTCATGTTTAGCTCAGTATTGAAATCCAACATAAAACACAATGCCAATGGTTGGAACAAGTGGGCCCAATCTTTGCACATTGCCACTGTCCGAGTCTCTGTCGGTCAAATATGAATATGTATCTCTGCAGATGATATGCGCATACAATCTTGCACGCTGCACATACACATGCATATATGTACCACCCAAGAGAAAAGAACCCTTAAATCACACGTGGAGGTACCGTAAGCATTGATTGTTCCCTGGGATATCCCGGCCAGTCCTGCATGTGCTTGGCCAACCAATGGATTTCTTGAGCCCCCTGCGGCCAGCACACCAGTGCTGCTCTTAGCACGTCCTGGGCGCTGATCGGTGAGCGGAGATCAAAGCTGCCATTCACTAGATGCTCGCAGTGTCCGCCAAGCAACAAGCGGCACTTGTTGGCCCGTGCCTCGCCAATCTGCCTGACAAACAATCCAAGACAAGCTTCCCCGTCCGGTGCCGCACCCAGCCTGAAACTGATCCGCATAAGCTGCTGTGCAGGTTGCCATATACTCTATAGTCGCAGCCATCTCAGATGGAAGGGCAGCAGACTTGCACGGGCTTGCCGGTTGCGCGACGGATAGCACTGGAGACCAAAGCATGCCAAGTTTCGTCATCTTGCCAATCATTCCTGTGACTATGCGGCTTGCTGCGACTGAATTGAACCATTGTCCACGCCCTGTGCATGTACTTGGCACCTGCCAAGAATGAAGCAACAGCTGCCTCAAAAACTGCCAAAACTTTTTTCCACTGCCAGGTTTAGCCAAGGCTGACTTGCAGAGAACGCGCTTGACAACTGCCCGCTTGGCACACTGTCGAGAATTTGACACATACTGGCACTGTTTCAAGTGAGGCCTTCGACAAGGAAGTGGTAGAAGGGGACACCTCATCTCAAAACCGTCACAGGCTGCAAGCGTCGACTCTCAAAGCTAGCGGGCAGGTGACCTATACAAGCAAACGCAATCGAATTCATGTGGACTCGCCAGCAGACTTCATTCACATGCCATTCGATGCGCCACATGCGTTCCGGGGCTCATGTCTTTCTTTTCCAGTCGGTGGCCCACGAAGACTGCTACTAGAAGCATCAGGCTTCACGTCTAGAGAGTCTAGTGCGTCTAGTGACCTTCCCGTCGTTGAAACCTAGCAGAGTCGAACCGCCAACCATGTAAGAAACGTTGTTTCATGTTGTTTCTGCCTTGCTGTCACTTGGTGACCCGACAGCAAGTTTCAACAGCTTGTTGCAGCAAGAGCAGGCAGAAGGCACCTGACGAACGGGGCTCAACCAAAAGTGGATGAAAGGCGTTGCCGGGGGGGGTGCCTTTTCGCAACCATCGTGGACATTGGACATTGCAGTCATTGCATGGTTTTTCGCCGCACTTCCTGAGCCGCCCTTCCTGGTGCACCCACCGTGAAAAGGAGCGGAAACTCACACCAACGGTGAGCTGCAGTTCTGCAGCTTGCGCTCACTCCACTCCATCATTGCAAGCACATCTTTCAATCCAATTCGTTTCCATTTCAAACTTTTGTTGTCTCTATAGCCCAAGCATACCACACCAGTCAGCACCTGCAACTGTTCATCCAGGATGCTGCTCACTGGCACACAGTCCATGTCAGAGCTGTTGGCACGCACAGGCCATGCCACACCTGAGAAACATAGCATCCCGGAGCAGCCCTTCTAGCAAGAACTGAAAGCTCATGCAGAGCGCTCCGACGCCTAACGGGACAGATTCCGTCTATGCAGTCGAAAGCACACAACGAGCACTTCTGCCCGTCACCGCATTGACCTCTGGTAACAGCCTGGCACCGCACAACGTACATACAAGGCGAATGCTTTTGGACTCCATAAGACTCCGGTGCCTCGCACACTTCTCGAGTTTTGCAGAACCCGGCAAGCTTGCCGCTTTGAATGGCATGTTCCTCGGATCAGAAACAGCCTGCTCATGCGCAGCGTCCGATTTCAGCTACATGCATCTGGATCACTAGGCCCCAGCTGACGTCAGGTCAACCCAACTACAAACCAAACCCCAAGCCCAAGTGCACATGATTTCGCTCTATGCTCGCACCTTTCACACAAAATGCCGAAGGAGCTGTGCACTGCGCCCTACACATACATACACAAACTGTTGCAGGCGGTGCTGAACATCCAAACTGCCCAGTTCGCCCACGTAGAGTATACACCTTAATTGATGCCTTATCTAAATGTGAACTTATCGAAAACTCCCGAAACACTCTTTGACGTCCCTGTAAGTACCCACTTCTACTTGAGAAAGCATTCCCCAAATGTGATACGTTCTCGGCTTTCTGGGCTCATAACCTCGCAAAACCGCCGTTTTTGGCTGTTAAAAGGTGTTGCGATCGTCAGAGGCGTACGGAACTAAGGCTTCAAAAAACAGCTTTGCACGATCCCATGCAGATTTTTGCAGTGTGCTGTCAGCCTGGTATTTTGATGCCTAGGCAAGTCTCCAGCAGCAGCTGTACACCGCAAGTCATGTCCAGCTCCCCCAAAACCAGCAGTGCTCGCACAAGGCTCCCTCGATTTCTGGTCAGGATAAAACTGGCTCAGCTTCCTGTCGATGTCCTGAAACTCCTTCCGGACAAGACCAGGGTACTGGACGGCGACAGTGGAAAACCGGCGGCAACTTTGCAGGCTGCAGTCCTCTTGTGTATGCGATAGCTCTTTAAACAGGTCAGCGAAATTCTCCACCAAGGCATCCAAGAACCCCGCCGTGCCTCAAACGAGTTGATATGACGAGTTTGCATCTACATGCCACCGGACTTTGTGCACTGCTCCGAGAAACTGATATCCAGGTCGCATGCCTTGCCTGTCCTTGGGCATGGGCAGTGGGTAGACTCGGACGTGGACATGCCCTATCACGTTTGCAGTCTGAAGCGAGCTTTCAATGCGATCCAAGCATCACACAAGGCTTTGACAGGCTCAGCTGCAAACGCCCCACCACTGCGTCAAAGGCACCCTGTGTCCAGTAGGTCTCCTCGTCTTCCAACTGCCATGCTTGGAAGGAACCCACACGAAGGGAGCATCAGCTGGGACCCGATAGATGATGTCCCAGGCGAGGAAGCAGACTGAAATCGATCCCAAATCCCCGACCAACCCCACCTCGACACAACTCGCCCTTAATTCGGCCAAAGGTACATGGAACAGAAGACGGGGGAGGACAATCCCGACTGCCAAGAACAATGCGACAAAATCCAGCAAAATCCAGCCCAGGCTCGATGCCATATGCCAACGATTCTGTGATTGAGTGACGCAGCTCGGCGCATTCTCGGAATTGCTTGGGGCGATGCAGACAAAACCTCCTATGCAGCCTATACACATCTTGCCTGCTGACAATTGCTTACACTGCAGAGTCAGAGAAAGGGCCACATGAAATCCTCGAAGGATCGCTCCAAACTTGTTCGTCCCGCTCTCAGCTGGCGCTCCAATGCATACACGTGCCTTGGAAGCTCGTCTTGCGCTTGAGTCAGCTCTGGGCTGTCTAAGTCGTGGGTTAAACAACAGGTTTCAAAAGTTTGTTGCTGCCTTAGCTGAAGAGCGAGAGTTTCTCTGCGTAAATTGCATTGCGCACCATGATCTGCCCTTGCCAGAGCTGCGAACTGACCTCACAACCACACAGTTCTAAGGCAGAGCAGTGAGATAGCAACTCCACCGCAGCCTCCTTTCCAGGAAGTAATTCGATGACACGCTTTGCATGTGACGCAAGGATGTCTGCCATGATGTCTCCTGCAGAGCTTTTCGTCTCCGGGCGGGCTCGAAATGACTACTTTCCGCCAGCAAACGATGCGACTGCCGTGTTCCGAAGTGCCAAGGAGCTCGCCGCACGCACTACAGCCTGTATCTTGGGAAGGACCGACTGTAGTCCATGCCAGTATGTGGCTCGATAGATCTTGCTCCAGAACTCGCAAATCGGCGTGCAGACATCGTCGCCTCAAACATACATTCGTTTCAGACCGAAATTCCTACTCAGATCTCCGTCATCCATAGATTGAGAACCGAGCCGCGTGTTGTACAAGACAGGTCAGTGAAATTGGTGCCAGTGTCCAGAGTATGAGCAATGGCGGCCTGGTTATTTGCAGGAAGTAGTTCTCTGCGTCGGCACCAGCCGGTCATGGCGGATGAGTGAATGCCCAGCTATGCGTTCTGCTGACTGGTGCGGCCTTTTCCGTCGAAGTGGTGCTGCAGGCAGCAATGTTACCTGCACAAGGAACAGAATGCGACGAGAGTGATTTCCGTTAACCCCCCGATTGTTGATACAAAGCACTGAAGTTGCACGAGGGCCCGCCGGCTTGTCGGTTAGGGTGCGCAACAGATGATTTGCAAGTGCAGCCCTGTTCATGCGTGTCCGGTAGAGGGGCCGTGTCTTCGCTGGCATGTGGTGAAGCAGCACGCTTGCAGAAGCAAGAGCTTCACCTGTTTCCGACCTGCTACACATTTTCTCTGAGGCCCGACAACCCCAAACGGGCTACGTTTTTGAGGCTGTGAGACCCTTGCTTCTTATGGCATCACAGACATTGCGGTGAGACGTTAATCCAAGCGGAGCTTCGGACTGCATGGAATGAAATAGACTCTGCTTAGCAAAACAGCTTCTTGTCCGGTGTGGCTTCCGGCATGTGCCGTAGGAATTGTCAACCTGGCCTGCACGGCCGAATTCCCGCAAGTAATACAGCAACTTTGCCAAGCCAAAGCTGTGCTGGTCTTGGACGTCCTTCAATCAGGCTGATGCTAGCTGTTGGTCCCCACTCACACAGATCCTTTTGACACAGGTGGCCGCTCTTAACCTTGCGCCGATTCCCCAGCTCAGATTCTGGAAGTCTGAACTGGGTTGGAGCATCTTGTAACGCACCGCCTAGCATTGTTCAGAGCTCGCGCAACATAGCAAACGCTTCCATTGTACACGAAGGTACCTGGATGAGGCCAAGTCAACCTCACCAAGAGTCTTTGATACTGACATGCAGACTGAAGGCAAAGCACTAGCAAGCAGGGCAAGCAACGACAATGGCAGCAGCGCTGCAGCGACGCAGAGACTGGTCGGAGGGTGATCCGCAAAACGGCCGGACTTGCGGCGCCACGCCACGCACATGTAGAGCAGTCAAAGATAAGCATGGATGGTTGGAGCTTCTGCGATCTAGCGACAGTTTGAACCTAAATGCTGTAGTGTGGCTAAAGGTCTGATCTTGTCGGTGCATCAAGAAACCACAGGCGCTGTACGCAACACGAAATGGTGAGTAAATGCTGTAGCTGGGCAGATCCTCTGCACCCACACCGTCCCCACTGCGAGGGTTGTCGGCAGCACTGAACCTCCGAAGCCGCCAAGTTGAAAAGTTCTTCCTTGGCCATCGTCTTGCAAACTCTTGCCATGAGCAGAAGCCCCCGATGAAAATCTGAAATCCGTGGCACCTATAGTACAGTCAGCTGTATATGTTGGCTAGAGCCACGACATCCTCCAACACAATGCCACACTCCTGCAACACAACTGTCATGCTCCGCCGGTCGCCGGGCATGATATATGGCAACCTGTTCATGCCCAGCATCGGATTGCGGACTCCGGAAAAGTCTTGGACTGCATGACACGGCTCCTGAAGCTACACCCGAACGCGAAAGCCCTTGGCTTGACTCTTCCACCAATCCATGACCAGCCCTGCCTGTAACGGCGCCCCCTCGCACAGGTGATCTCGGCAAGGTGTGGCCTGCAGCATGAGACGGCCGTGCTTTCAGTTCTTGGCTGTGCTCTCCTAATCATTGCGGGAGCTGCCATGGACTGGCACCTCGAACCATGCGAATCCATAAATGTTGGTGTCGAACTTTTCGGCTGAGGTCATGCCAAGACCTCTGACTGCATCTGAGCAAAATCTTGCATGCAAAGGGGTTTGCCCGGCAAGGTACCATCTTGGGCGAGGCCCCACGCGGTGGCAAACACATCATTGAATCCTTAGCAGATGACTACGGTGACTGCAGTAGGAAGAAACCGCCTCAAGAACAAGCACGCCTTGTCAAAACTCTAAACAGGGAAGCAATAAGGAAGCCTCGAAGCAAAAGGTGCTGATTGGAGACACGATACGCTTAATGAGCACATCCGGCCCAAAGTCTTCGCTTGTCATCTGCGCCGTGACCGACCTGGAGTCCAGACTCCCGCGAGGCACCCCCCCCGTTGGACTGATCTGAGCGATTGCGGGCAAAGCACACGTCGAGGTCGCTTGAAGGCTTTACAGAGCCCATGGCGCTGGCTGAGCACTGCGGGCATGCTTGCCTCAGAAGATGTCGCATAGGCTTACCACACACACACACACACGCCCTGAGATGTCTGTGCGGGTTTTCTGCAGCCCCACGCCGGCTCCATACTAGACTCCCCCTTTGAAATATTCCGTCAGTTTGTCACTTGTCACATGCTTCCTGCCACAGGCTTGGTCATGCCTGTGCGTGTGCCTACAATCCGTATCGCGCATGAGAAAGTGCATTTTGGTCTGCCTGCCGTCGTTGTCGACAAGCGCCAAGTCTGGACAATCTTCCCAGCAAGCTATTAGGAAAGCACACGTTTCTGCAGCAAATAACCGCTCTGAAGCTGCCCAGCTAGGCCCAGCCCAATCATTGATTCGAAGCGAACTGATCAACAGACTGCATACATGAATGTGCAGCTCTGGCACATGGCCGCAAAGCACAGCAAGTCCACAACAAACTGCGCACGGAATTTATTGTACTCCATGAGCCTGTCGTACCCGCCGGCCTTGCCTGAAGTCGAGCAACCATCAAAAAAACGCGAGACGACGCATCTTTTCGGCATAATCTCAGCGCCATGGTGCCGGACTTGAAGCTGTGTACAAGGTCCTGCCATACCAAAGTGTTCGGCTTCCATTCCTTGCATAGTCACTTCTTTGGTGATTCGCATCACGCTCGGTAAACGCAAACTTGAAGCATCACCCTAAGAATCTCGAAATTGGATCTTACAGAATGGACCTGTCGGAAGGTTTTGATCAACAGAACGGATCGGCCAAAATGGCAAGCTAGGATGTGCGAACCTGGCCGGTGAGAACTCAGTACTAACAACAACAGAGTTTGCTTGGCTGTCAGGATGCAACCGTCCCTCATCCCTGCTTCCAGGCTTGCCTGCCCAGGTACACTTGGAACCTGAATTCCCGTACTCATCCAGGAATCGAGCGTGGCCTGCGCATCCCACAGGCAAGACATACACGTGGACACACATGTCTACATACATACATTCTTAGCACTCGCACTCGACGACGTAAGGCAAGGTTTGGGACAACTACAGCAAGATGCCCTCTCATCACGATCCAGCAAACTTCAGCGTACCTCAAGCACATTGGCCCAAAGTTACAGAACCTCAGTACATACATACATACATACATACATACATGCATACATACATGCATGCATGCATGCATGCATGCATACATACATACATACATACATACATACATAGATGCATGCATACCTACTCATGACCTACGTACCTACATACCTACATACATACATACATACATACATACATACATACATACATACATGCAGACATCACAGGACAGTACAGTACAGTTCAATACAGTTCAATGCAGATGTAGAGCTGCGTGGCAGCCCAGCTAATTAGTTCAGGTGGCCTTGAACTTCGCTATGCGGTGGGGCCACGAGCCTACAATGCCCATGGGCTGCATGCTGCGCTCAAGTGTGGAACATCCGCTACACTAGCTAGGATTCATACTAAACCAAAAGGCTGACCCGAGCCTTCTGAGGAATCCAAGCAGAAGAGTACATGAATCATGCTTCAGGGATATGCTCCGAGCCTTATCAGGAGCGTGGACCATCCCATCTGCATCGGTGGCATGGAAGTGAATGCAAATATCCTCAGCCCAGCGGATACTCAGTACCGTTCGGTATACACCAGACGACCCAACAGGTCCATGCCAGAGGCCCAGCACAGCCTCACTCCCGAAAGACAGCGTGCGGCTTGCGAGCACCTACAAGCAGCTCCCCCTGGCCCCCTGGCCAGGCATCCGTGGAGGAGAAGCTGGCTGGTTCAGTCACGACACGAATCGCGATACCTGAGCAAGACACGCTTCACGGAGAGGAAGGGAGGGAGGGGGTCTTGGATAGGGTTTTGGAAACCGGCTTGGGACTATGAACACGCCCGCCCGCACACCAGAATCCTTCTGTGCTTCCACAGAAAATGGACTCCGTCTTTATGTTGTTTTTATTGCTCTTGTTTGGTTAATTTCCTCCTATCTCGTCCATGTTTTAAGGACGGAATGAGGCGAGAAGAAGGGCAGACCCCACCCTCCTCCCTGTGAACACTCACAGGGAACGAAGGCCATCGCATAATCGGATGATATCGGATGATGAGATCAGCGGAACCCCGGAAAGTCTCTTGAATGCCACATGCGATTAATCTTGTCTTTTTCTCACGGAGCCCCATTTGGACCACAGTTAATGGTGTCTGTCCACTGTCTGGAGCATGAGAGCGGGGGGGGCAATTTGAACTTGCAGGTTGGAACGAAGCCTGCATTGGTTGTATCAAACCTAGACAAAGTGCTTATGGGGCGTGGGAAGGGATGGTATCAGGTTCGCGTCGGGATTGGGAGTTTGAGGATTTGGGGACACACTGTTGGGTTGGTAGAGAGCAGTGGGGAGGCATCCTAAATGCTGCTTTTTGAAGAAGGGGCGTGCACTCGCAAGCCTTCCCCTTCCAAATGTTCTCTCGGGATACGAGGAGCTGCAGACTGCGAATTAAAACACGGACCACTGCCCACTGCAACGAAATGGAGGTGTTGCCCTTATAGTCGATGGATGCCTCTTCACCGAACCGGTTTGTGTTGTTCGGCCAGCAGGGAACCTCTCAACGTTCGGGCGTCGCGACATCCCGCAGCATTCAAAAGACGGAAAGCCACATGCATGACATCAAGGACTCGGGCGACGCATCATTGATGGCACGGAATATGATTGGGGATGGGATGACCCGCTTGAACTGAGAAATCTCGGGCGCACCCACACGATTCCTCCGAGCGACAAACATCCGCAGTGAAGCACGATAATGCCACAAGAGTATTTCGCAAACCTCGCCAGTATGGCATCATGCTGGCTGTTCCTCGAGCCGCATGCGACGGAGAAAAACCGCAGTCAGTCCTGTTTGCAAGACATGCCATCACACAAAGTAAAGGTTCACACACTGAGGCAGCAGCTCGACCTTGGAACGCACCATAAATGCCACACCTTCGGAAGCTAGAATGATCGGGCAGCGTCCAGGTGCTCTTATGCGATCCATGCCAGAGCTAGCCTCCAATGCTACAGTGGGCAGCAACCCTGCATCTCTCTCGGCCCTCACGTTCTTTCTGGGTTCTTTCTGCGGGGCGAAAGGCCTGGAGGGGAGGCGGGCTTGCAGCCAGCCGTCTTGCTTGCTCTTCTTCCGCTCAGTCGACACAAAGAACGCCACTCTTCTTGCTTGCTCTTTTCGTTTCTGTGGGGCCAAACCGACGCAGGCTTCCACTTGATTGCTTGCTCTTGCTTGCGAGGGGCTTAAGTCTTAAGTGCCTAGCCCCTTGGCCCGAAGCCTCGTGGCCCAAGTGGGTTTGGGTGTTGGGGCTCTCTCTGTCTCTTGCTCTTCTTCACGTTCGCGGCAGACCCGTGCAGACACTGGCTGCTTGCCCTCTTTCAGGGCGCCCGGCAAATTGACGGGTTCAGGTTGGACCATGGCAATCGCAGAGCTCTCTCCGGACGCAGCCCGTGCCTTCAGGAATCGGCTCCAGAACTCAGAACGCGCGAGGGCAGGAGCGCGGCAGCAAGGCCCGGACGATGCCACCACATCCCCTTCCACGCGCAGTGCCGGGGAGGTTGTGTGTGGGTCAAGGAACAGGATGCTGTCTTCACCGTGAGTGGCCTCGGTCAGGCATGAGAAGCACACATATCGAAACAGGAGAATGTTGACCAGTCGCGCTGCAAACAGTCCAAATCAGCTGCTTCAGCGTCCCCGGCATTCGCGATCTGTCAACAGCCGAGACACCACGAAGAAGTGCGCAGACGAGGAGCTGTTGCCACTCGCCAAGCCCTGAACAGGGAGGGCATCGCTGTACTAAGCGCGCAGCTAGGCCCGCAGCATGTCGTCCGCCTGGAACTCGGGGAGCTGGAAGCAGCTTTCCAAACCTGGTGGGAGGACTCCGGCGCTCTGTGTCTGCCCACTCTCTCTCGGATTCTTTTGCTCGTCTTGCTTGCTTGCTTGCTGGGCGTCTGGAGGGGGGAAAACAGGCTCCCCACCCCCTGCGCACAAGCGCTACGCCAGTGCGTCCGCGTCTGGTTCGCTGAGTGAGACTCGACTGCGACCCCCAACCCTCGCACATGTCTGGTCATCCCCGCTGCTCGTCTCTCTCTCTCTCTCTCTCTCTTTTTCTCTCGTTGGGCATAGGGGACGAGTAAAGTCCCCTGGCCTTGTGGCCCCCCATAAGTTATGGGGCTTTGGGGGCAAGTTGCGGTACGTCTCTCTCTCTCTCTCTCTCTCTCTTCTTCAGCACAGCTAGAGGAAAGCGGGTCCCCGCCCTCCCCGCGCGCGAGCGCGCACTGGGTCTCGTGGTCTGTGTGAGTTTTCAGGCTGAGCTGAGGCCGAGGGATGGACGCTCCGGAACCCCCGCTTGAACTCTATAGGAACCTTGTGGTCCCCCGGCCTCATCTCCACTCGGCAGCAGGCGCTGTACTCCGTCTCGCAGCGTATTGCTGCTGAACGATTGGCGACTGTACTAGAACGACTGTGGTACCCTTGAACTGCTGAACTCCCCCCCACCCCCGGAAGGACTGAAACAACAACTCTGTCGCCCCCTAGCCTGCTGCAAAAACGTGCGTGAAACACTACACTCTGAGGCCCCGGCCAATGCACACTCACAGCAACTCAGCACAACTGAGTACCCTTGCGAACCCCCAACAGCCACATGACACAGAATATCGCTGCACTAGATGTCCCCCCTTGCTGCTGCGTGCATTCGCCTACGACGGTGCTCTCTCTCAGACGTGTCCCCCTCAGTTGGACTTGTCCCCCTCGGGCTCACTTCGCGTTGCGCCTCTGCTGCTAGGGCTTCTTCTTGCTCCCTTTCGAACTCTTCCATCGCTTGGATCAAGTCGTCGTCCGTGGGCTCGGCTTCTCCCGGTGGTTGTAGTTCACTCGTGTCCTCGTCCCCCGAGCTGGGAACACTGCCTGACCATTGCGGGGCCCCCAACTGTGGCCTCCATGCCGTCGCTCCACTCGTCAGCTGTGGCGTTGGTCCCCCTCCAAAGAGAGACTGCGGAGGGACCTCTTCGCCTACTTCCGTCTCTTGCGTGTCCACTGTCATTGGCGGGCCCCCTCTGGAGTGCTGCCAGCTGACAAAGAGCGAGAGGAGCCCCCTGACCTCTGCGTAGCCGTCTGTGAGGAACCCCATGCTGCTCCGCACGTCTTCTAAGATCGCCTCCAGCCTTTGCTGCCCCCCCGTCGGCCTGGTGGGTGCCTCGTCTGCCCCCTCCTCGAGAGCGAGGACGTCCGCCGCATGCGTAAACCCCGCCTGGTTCAGGTCGTCGAGGAGGAGCACTGCGTCTTCCAGTACGGCGGCGACTGCTTGCCCCCATCCGGTGACCATCCAGTCCAGGTTCCCCTCTGCGGTGGCAGCCATTGCCGCTTGAACAGCATTGTGGGCCTGTGCGAGCCCCCCTGCCCCTAGGAGCACTTGCTGTCCCCCTTGTTGGTCGGAGGCTTGCCTGTATTTTCGCTCCCCCACGTGCAGGTTGTCCCGGATCGACTGCAGGTCGGCGTAGATCTGGTGCTGGTTCGGCGCCTCCCCCTCGTCGTCTTCGCACAGTGTCTCTATGGCTAGTGCCGCGTCTCGCAGCGGGTTGTGTGGGCTTCTGCGCTGACGCTTCACAGAGCTTCCGCTGCTGCCCCGCCCCCCATGCGTTCCCATGGGGCTGACGATTGCCAGGGTCTGCTCCACTGCGTCGCTCATGGCTGTCGGGAGCCCCATCTGGTACGTCAGCGCCACCAACTCCCTCAGCCATCTTCTCATGCGAGCTTGTTCCTGCGGTAGTTCCTGTGGTCCCCCGGGCCTCTCGTCTGTCGAGCTGCCCGGCATGGCTCCATGGCTCGCGTCTTCTCCCTCTACTTGGCTACCATCTAGCTGTGTCGTGGCTGCCTGGCCCCCCTGGCGCTGGGTGCTGCTCTGGTGCTCCTCCGGTCCCCCCTGGTGCTGGCCCTCCCCCGTACGTAAAGGCCGGCGGCGGGATGAGGTTCAGTGCTAGCTGTTCCCACTGCCCAACAGGGTGCGTCTGCGTGGCCGGTGGCGGGCTGCGTATTGGGTTGGTCCCCATCTGTCTGCTCCAGTCGTAGTAGTATTGGATCCCAACCTTTCGCGGGAGTCTCCCTGGGTGCCACCTGCCTGTGCGCGGGTCCCACTCCAGCAAGTACATGTCCCCTGCTTGCAGCGGCGCGGCATCCTCGTCAACTTGTCTGCCCAGCGCCGTGATGATCATTAGCCATTTGTCAGGAGACCCTTCTGTAATGGTCCCCCACGGCAGGAGGGCGAACGCCGTGTTGTAGCCGATGTAGGCCGAGGGTGGTTCCCCCTCTTCGCGGAGTTGCTGTCTTGCTCTAGTGTAGGCTCGCACTCGCTGCTGGTACATTGGGTGGTGGTGGGCCCCCTTCTGGCAAGGTTACTCCTGCCCAGATGCCGTGTGGCCCGGCTCGCATGTGGAGGTGAACCCCCGAGGCTATCGGTATTTCCGGTGGGGAGGTGAGTGGTCTCGGGCCCGTGCCCATGCTCAGGAGTAGCGTGTTGATAGTGCCCTCCATGTTGATGAGGCCTGTGTTGTCTGGTGCTGGTGCTGCGGCTGTGGTTGTGCTTCCGTCTGCCCTCCTCCTCCTTGGGTCGTTGGGCTCCCCCCCTGTGGCTTGTCTTGCTGGCCTCCCCCTGTCTTGGTGGTGGTGGGGTGCTTGTGCTGGCTGCGTTGCCGCCGCGTCTGCGTGGGCAGCTGTTCCTGTGTAGTCGCGCGGCAGGAGGTGCTTGTTGAGGACCCCCGCCCAGTCTTCTGAGCTGGGTGCTTGCCGTGGGGCGTGTGCCTGCCCCCTGCTCCTCGGGACCTTGCTCTTCGCGGCCCCCGTCTGAGCACTCTGGCCCACTCCTCTTCGTCGTCATCCTCGTGGAGGCCCACCGCCGGTCCCAGGTCCCTCCATTGTTCATCGTCTGCCTTCTGCCACCCCTTTGGCGATACGCCATCTGCACTGCTGCTTTGTACCTTTTCCCCCGCATGCGCTGGTCGCCCCCCCCTTCATGGTATGGCTTTCTGGGTCCCGTCTCCCCTTGCCTTGGCCGTCTTGTTCCTCCAGTGGTTGGACGTCATTCTGCTGCTGCTGGTGGTACTGTGCTGTGCTGGAACTGCTGGCTGGGTGTTCCGCTGGGTGTGGCTGCGGTTGCGTTGCGATGTGGAGCGTTGGCACCTCGCCTTGTTGGCCGTGGCGTGTGGTGCCGTGGTGCTGTTGCGGCTGTGTCTGCGTTGGCTGGGGGGCGTCTCGGCCTTGAGACTGGGGCAGGGGGAGCTGTGGCTCGCTGGCTGTGTGCCCATCCTGCTGCTGCCTTTGCTGGAGAGTGCGCCCCCATCTGTTGCGGTTGGCTGGTTTGGGGGGGCTGGTTGTGTGGCCTCTTGCCTCTGTTGCCCTGTGCGCCCCCTCTGGCTGTTGCCCTGCAGCTCCTGCTGCCGCTGCTGCTTGTGGTGGCACTGCTTCCCCTGCCGGGTAGTTGTGCATGGTGCTGCTGCTGCTTGGTGATGTCTGCGCCTGGGGGTGCTCCCCCTTTCGGAAAACTCCTCCTGCTGTGTGCTGGCTGGGCACCATGGGCTCTGGGTATGCCCCCGCTGCTCTTGCAGGTGGGTAGTACGTGAGCGTGTATCCCCAGTGGTTGGTCCCCGGTGGGACCATGTAGGTATGTTGCTGAGGCTGTTGTGCGCAGCCGGCGGGGTCCTCCTCCGCATTGGGTTGTTGTGCCTCTGTCGTCGCAGCCAAATGTCCTTCTGGGTGCCATGGGTCTGTTGCAGGGTCGTACACCGGTGCATAGTAGCCAAGGGTATCCTTGGGGCGTCTGGTCGGTGTGGCCGCCCCCTCCCCCCTTGCTGCCTGCCACTGCTGGTGGCTGTGGTGGCCTGCTGCTGCGTAGTGGGTGTGAGGCTGTTGTGGTTCCTCTGGCGGCTGCAGCTGTGTGGGCTGCGGCCCTTCCTCTGCCCCTGCACAGTGCTGCGGTGTGTACTCGTCTATTGCCTGACCTTCCTGGCCCTGTTGCGGCTGCGTGCTCGGTTGTTGTACGGGCGGCTGCGCGGTCTCCTCTTGCTGCTGCACTGGTGGTGCTGTCCCCACGGGTTGCCAGGCATGCTGTGGTAGAGCTCCTGCCCGCCTGGGTGGCTCCTCCTTGTGTCGTGGCTGGCCCCCCCGTCGCTGCTGCGGTTGGCAACGGCCCGGCACCGGTTCGTGGCTGCCCTGTCGGGGTGGTAGGTCTCGGTGGGGTAGCCCCCCTGGTCTTACCCACAGACGCTGCTGTGTGCCAGGCACAGGCAAGTGCCAGAGCTGCTGCCGCGACCCCCCTATGCATGGTGCCACCTAGCTGGTCGTGGTACGGCGAGAACGGTACTACTTGAGCCCTTCCTGTCACTGGCGGTCGCGCGCACAGGTAACTGTTGTGTCGCTGCACCTTCTGCTGGCCCCGGCAAGCACAAAGCTAAGCAACATGGCATGCCCCCTGTCCTCTCTGCTCTCTCCTCTGGCTCTGGGTGCGGTTGTGGTTCGCATGGCTGTCAGCGCAAGGCTTCATTCGCCTGGTATGTCCCCCTACCCCTATTCCTGTTGTTGGGTGCTAGGTTGCCTATGCTTCCCTGCTTGCCTGTGGCCCACGGTGGGTCGTATTGGCGGATGAAGGCCCCTTGTAGTTGGTGCCACACGGGTGGGCTTTGGGCCTTGTCCATCCAGTCTGCTGAGGCTATGTGCGCCAGTTGGCGCTCTGTGTCCACCAGTGAGTTGTACCTATGTGCGTGTTGTTCCCTGACGTGCTTGGGCTTTTCCTTCTCCGCAAACCACCACCTCAAGTTCTTCCACTTGAGCATCGCTGTCCCCCCATGGTTCGATCGTGCCATATGCGCATAGAGGTCCCACGTGTGGCCCAGCTGGAAGGTGCTCCACCTGAGAACTCCGGACTGCTGAAGCGCCACCCTTGCCCCCCGAAGCGTCCTGACATTCCACTCCCCCCACTGCTCCCCTGGCCTGCGCCCTGGATGCATCATACGTCTGATCTGCTGCAACTGCGTGGAATTGATGGCCTTGAGGATGGTCTCCGCGATGGGCCACGATTGTCCCCCCCAGAGGGCGGCCCCCCGCACCAGCGTTTGATGCAGCTTGATACGGGCCTTGAGCGGCGTTGGTGCGCAAAGGAGCTTGCTGTTCTTTTGGAACGCGCGTCTCGCGCGGTGGTTCATGGATGTCACTATCGCCGCCACCCCCTCCCCAAACGTGATAGGCGACCCCAATGCTGTGATGACCGTACCGTAAGGCAAGCAGCCGACCTGGTCCCCCCCGATCTGAAATGTCCCCCCCCCGGTCTTTTCACTGAAGAGGATAGCCGTTTTGGCTGGGTTTATGGCCAGGCCATGGCCCCCCAATCGTCTTTCCAACTCCGCCAGCGCAAACTGCAGGTGCCCCCGGTCGTGTGACCACAAGTAGGTATCATCCATAAAGGACCCCCCGGACTGGGGTGGTGGTGGCCCCCTTGCTGGCCCAAGGAGTGGTTGTGCCTGTCGCAGGGTCCCCTCCAGGTCATCCGCAACTATTCTGCTGAACAGCACGGGACTATCAGGCGATCCTTGCCGGACCCCGTTTGTTTGGGGGACTGGGGTAATTGTGTCTCCCACCGCTATGCTCAGTTCCCTGGCCTCCAACAATCCAAGCCAGGCGCGGGCCTCCCACGGTTGCCCCCCCGCAGTCCCTCCCCCGCCCCCCCGCAGCCCTCCCACCCTTTCAGCCACCATGTCCCCCATGGACTCCTGCCACACACTGTCGAACGCCTTGCGGACGTCGAGCTTCACAATCCAGGTTGGTGTCCCCCAGTCCTTGGCCATCCTTACCACTCTGCGCAGGATCACGAGGAGCTCCGGTGCCTGTTTGCCCTTGCTCGCCCATTGGTACGGGGCCCCCCTTTGTATCTTGTTTCCGCAGCGCCCCAGCAACAGCTGAGCGAACCATTTGAGTACTGCTGAACTGAGCGTGATGGGGCGGGTTTCTCCCCATTCTTTGGGGTCTTCGCTCCCTTTGGGGAGCAAAACTGTGACCCCCTTCTGAATGGCGTCCGGAATGGCCCCCTTGTACAAAAGGTCGTTCATCATGTGTAATATCCTGAAGCTCCACGTTGGCTCCTGTAGGAGCAGCAGCAGGACCTCATGCGAGATGGCGTCCGGCCCCGTCGCTTTCCCCCTTTTCCACTTGATGGTGGCGAGTCTGAGCTCTGTGTCTGTAAATGGCTGCCACCTTGTGTGCTTGCACAGGACTGTCAATGCTTGTCTGGTGTCCCCCAGCCGCTTGGCCGTGCGCTCTCGCGGTGCCTTGGCGAAAATGGCCCCGAAGTGGTTGGTCATCTTCCGTTGCCACCCCTCCTCATCCACGAGGTGATGATGCCATCCGTGCCGCCGCTGCTGTACCCCCAGTGTCCTGTATGCGCACCAGTCCACCTGGCTAGCTCTTTTGACCAAGTGGTGCCACACTCGAAGCTCTTGCTTGCGTAGCCTGGCGACCGCTTTCCACGCCTGCCTGGCTTCGTGGGCCGGCGCCGTTTGCGCCCTTTGTCGCGCCTGCTTGAGAGCTGTGCTTTCGCGGAACTTGCTGGCGTGTCTCCCCGTGCGTGTGATGCGGCATGCGATATCCGCAATGGCTGTGTGAGTGTCCGTTTGCTTCAGTGGCTCTTTGGCTGTGAGTGTGGGCTTGCTGCTTTCAGTGTACTTGCGTGCCCCCCAGGTAGGCTTGGCCTGCGGCTTGATCGGTGCCATGCTGAAGTCTTGCCACACGGCATCATGGTCCGATCTTGCTATGTGCCTGCTCCCTTTCGCCACCCCCCCGGCTTTGACTTGCACCCCCCTGCTGGTGATATAGTCCAGCCTTCTCGATTGGAGCTGCGTGTTGTATGGGTGGAAGGACGGCGTGCCCAGGTCCTGTTCCCCTGCGTCCTGTTCCCCTGCGCTCCCCCCACATACTGTCAGCGTCTCCAGGATTGCTTCTCCCCGTCCTGTGTGTGCGCGCAGGCCTTCTCCGTCCTCGTCCGTGAATGTCTCGTTGAAGTCGGCCCCCAGTACCACTCTGGCTTTCTTGATTGTGTGCTCCCAAGCTTGCATGATGGCCTCTGCTCGCGCTATCGTGGCGTGGTGTGGCATGTGTCCCGACAGGTATCTCACCCCCCTTTTCCCCCCTGGTGTTGCCAGTGTTGTGGCTATGCCCGCCGGCAGCAGCTTGGTGTTGGTGTGCGTGAAGCGCCCTGCTTTGTAGGCTACTCCTGTGCCCCTCCAGTCTCCCTCATTCTTGCCAAAGACAACGACCCAACCTTCATGCTCGTGAAACTGAATTCCTGGCTCGCAGACCATTTCCTGCAAGAGCATCACTTGCACTGATCCCAGGTCTCTGTGCCCCACGAAAAGCTTGGGGAGCTCCAGCGCCTGTTGCGCCGCCAGTCCCCCAACATTCCATGTGACTCCGCGCAGTACGTTCGAGGCGTCCTTTGGATCCCCCGCGTCGTCGTGAAACTTGTCAGCTGACCCGAGGTGCTCTCATGCGAGCTCCGCTTTGCGGGGCCCCCACGCTGTCTCCACTTCAGCTTTTGCCTTTTTCATGGCCTTTGCAAGGACCACGATGTCGATCCACCCTGCCCCCGCCGTTTCCGCATCCTTCGGCTTCTCTGCTGTCGCGCTGCATACTTTATAGCCATGCATCCACACCGTGCCGGTCGCAAACTCCACGTCAAGGGCTTTGCTGTCCCCCTGCATTTCCAAGATAGTGCGCTTGACTTTCCCGGCCAGCTTCGCTCTGCGCCTCCTTTCCGGACTCTGCGAGATGGCTATCCACAGCTTTCTCAAGCCCCCTTGCTCGTTTTGTCCCAGCGACATGTTGGCGTTCCGAACCCTCTGAAGGGCTGCTTGCACCCTGGCTCGTCTGCACTCCTCTGCTTCGAAGGGCCTCGGCGGGATCGGCACGATGGCGTAGCCCCGGCGGACCCCCGGGACGAACATTTCCTGTGTGTCAAGCGGGACCTCGAGCCTCTGTAAAATTTCTTTGGCTGCCTTCAGGGTTTCCTCTGCGGCCTGGTCTGGGTGCCATCCCCCCATGATGATGGCCGGCTTGCGGTTGCTCTCCCCCGCTGCCATGGTGTCTGCTGTGCTTTGTGGGGCCGACCCCCCGGGCGGCTTCTTCTCCAGCTCCAGGATCCGCTCCTCCATTCCCTTTTGCCCGTCCTTCAGGTCCTTCAGCATCTTGGCTTGGTCGTCGTAGTTGTTGGTAATCTTCGTCAGCATCGCAAGGGTGTTCTGCATCTGCTGGGTCACCCCCCCCTCCACTGCATCCATGCGCCCCCTGAGTTGCTGCATGTCCCCCTGTACCATCTGAAGGCTCTGGGTGAGGTGCTGCCTGTCGATGTTGCGCTCTTGCGCCAGGACCTCTCGTAGCATGTCCAAGGTGAGGGTTTGCTCCCCGTGCTTCACTCTTTTTTGCGGAGACCCCCCTTTGACTTCCTCCTCCACCATGATGGCTCCTTGGGCTGCAGTCGCCTGTATGGGCTGTGGCTGCTGCACGGTGCCGCCTCCTTCCCCCATGGGGGCGTCCGCCCCCCCTGTCATAGGCAAGGACATTGTTCTCAGTGCCGTCGCTGTAGTGTCACGATCTCACCGTGCAGGTACTGTGTCTCCCCTCGTTCTCGCGGCTAATCGCACCCCCGACGTTCAATTCCTGTAGGCCGCCGAATGCGTTCAGGTAGTGGTACTCACAGTCCCCCGCACGCCGGGCTGCGGTTGCCGTACAGGTCCGTTCTTTGAGACGTCCCCCAGCAGAACCCCCGCGATGAAGTGCGGCACTCTTGTAGGTCACAGCGAATGGCGGCTCAAGGTCTGCTGGGACAGGCTGGCCCCTAACAGGTTTTCACACCTCTCTCCCCTCGCTCTCGCACCGGGTTGAGGCCCTGGACTCGGGGTGGGCCTTGAGCACTCACGGCTTGAGCCAAAATGGCTACTCTCTCTCTCTCTCCCTCTCTCTCTTTCTCTCTTTCTTTCCTTCCTGCTCTTCTTTCCCCGCTGCATGTGTTTATTCCTTTAGTTTTGCCTCCTTCGTTATTTCGTTCTTTCGTCCTGTGTGTCTTCCTTTCTTTCTGCCTCTTGCTTTCTTTCGTCCTTCCTTTCTTTCTCCTTTCCTTTCTTGCTTCCTTCCTTCCGTCCTTTCTTTATTCCTTTCGTTCTTTCTTTCGTGCAACCCCTGCTTTCTTTCTTTTGTCCCTCCTTTCTTTCTTTCTTTCTGACGTGCTATCTCTGTGTACCTCAAACCAGAAAAATACAAAATAAAAAAACAACACCAAAAATACAAAAAGATACGGTGGTTTTTACAGACTGACACAAAGAGAGAGCGAGAAGGAACAAACAACGGGCCACTTGTAAAGTGCTCCCCATGCGATATAGAGACATGACCTAATGAATTTGGTGTGATCTTGCAAGGGCCACAAGTAAGACGCATATTCTGGAGGGACGGGTGGAGACCAGGAGGATTGGTGGAGTGTTTGAGGGTAAACTATTTTGCACTACCTATGAGACCTGCACGATCTGCATAGAAACCGTCGCTCTTCTGGCACGGACGAAAAATGATGGACAGAGAACCGACGTCCCGCGAATAGAGAGCCTACAAAGCTGGCATAACACGTACATGTTCATGAGAAGAAGACCACTTCACCCAGAGTTCTGTTCTAAAAACAACATGCAAAGCTACGACACTGTGTGTTCATTTTTCGAGGCAGCTCAACCATTATCGTCATGCTCGCCTTCTCGGTACTCTTCGAGATTGAACTCGTCCAGCCCCAGTCGTCGGCACACGAACAAAATCACCTCGGCGCTGCATCTGTTTGAGGGAAAAAAGAGCGGCTGCGCCACATCCAAGAGCGATGTTTCGTTCGCCTGTACTTGCTTGCATCAGCTTTCGTACATGTTGTTGGGGCCGAGGGCCGTGCCGACGAGCTACCACTGTCGAACTGCTCAATCCTCAGCTCCAAAGGCAAATGATCTTCAGAAATAACACCCGTTTTACGTGACATGCTATATCAGCATGCCCGAAAGGTTCAGCAGGTGAGATTTCCACAGGCCTCTTAAGCCCTTCGAAGGAAATCCTTGTGCTGTCATTAGCCTCCATTGCTTGTCCTTTGCTGGAACTCAACACAGTCTCCTCTTGGCCCATGACACATTGTCTTTATAGATAGGTCCGTCCTTGGCATGACACAGCATGCGAAGACAAGCAATGGCTCTGACTGGCATCTGAGCAAATGCACGAAGCTATGCTGCCACGATACAACGAACACGGCGCAGCCCACGCCTCTCAGGAACTCGGGGGCGCCCGAAGCCTCCAGCGTCTTTGACTGCATCCTTCTGCAAGTGTCGACTGATGCCGGCCTTGGACTTCAAGTCCTGCGGGCACCAAGGATTGGAAGAGAGGAACCGACCGCACTTGTTGGTGAGGCATAGACTGTCGCGACTTCGGCTTGCACAACCACACTCATCCATCCTAATTGATCCTAAATCGCCTTTCGATCCGCTTCAAGTGTGGCGGCCGCGCCTGCCTTCTTCGCCTAGACTCAACGACCTCGACCTGTGAAATCGCACCTAATTAGGAAAACTCCACGGCATATGGTGACGTCCTTTTTGTTTGCGAGCTATCCTGCTTGCATGCCGTCCACCATTGACAACACAGCGAACAACCGCCGACCGCGTCACCGTACCCTGGGCGCTCCGCTTCGTGAAAGGGCAGGGTGAGCGCTTTAACATGAGGACTAATTACACTGACTACAGCACAAGTTGGAATTCTCTTACACCAACACCCATGTGCAGCAGGAACTTCAGGGATTATTAGAGCATTCCAGGTCAGGCAATTGATCCCGTCCTGGAACAAGTGGCCAACTGCCTGTGCCGCAGATGTTGGGCCAAACCTTGGCATGACTGGGCCACAAGCCACCCAGCACTTTCCTGACCACTCTGGCTATCATGCGCAAGGACCCGCGCCAAGCAGAGGGCTCCTGCACCCCGCCACAAGGTGCGGACAAGCCCAAACGCTTGAGCATGAGTACTGTCCAGTGTTCCAGGAAGCGACATAAAGGCGCACTGTGTCCTTTCCCAGAACCTGCTGTCCTGTTTCGACGAGCCGATGCCTCCGTGCTAGGTCTTTCACATGGAAGCTGCTTCTGCACAAAACGCTGAGCGTGCCAGTTCAAAACCGCAGCCGAGACACAGCGAAAACGGCGCAGCCGGGGTGTCCAAGAAGCAGCTGACAATGCGGAGGTACAAGGAGCCTGGCATGCTTGCAAGATGTACACCGCAGCGGAAAAGCCGGCAAGCACTTGAGTGATGGAGTACGGTGCTGCAGCTCGACATCGAGCGTTCGCACCAAACTTCAACTAAGTGCTGAAGAACCCGCCTTCTGAGAGGTCTTCTGCCTGAAACAGCTGGGACAAGATTGGGGTTCCCTCGCTCAGTCGCTCACTGCCGTGATCAAGTGGGCCGGCAAACATTCCAGCCTCGTTGAATCGCCACGCTCGGCCTGTCCAAAAGATTGCTAGCACCAGGCTGCATTGTGGCCACCCACACATACACTGACACTCCGGAATTCAATGCTTGGTCTCGGCATAAGGGGTCCAGCTTCCAACTTGAACATCGCCATGAAGCATCCCTGTATCACGATGAAAGATCAAGTTCAGGAATGTACTCGTAATGCACACTGACCAACGATAGATGAATCGCAGAGTGGGAAGTGCGAGTATGAAAAACCCACTCACGTCGTGCCAAAGGTTATGCCCCATGGTGTCCAATTGTTACAACATCTTCAGGCATGCCCATGGTGGAGCAGGCGACATGTTGGGAGCTTGAAGCCGCGGTTGCAGATTTACTTTGAATTATCTATGCTGGGCAAATGTAGTAGATACCTGATGCGATTATCATCACGTCGCAGGTCACCCGAATCAACGACTCCCTCTCCGATAGGACACGCCTGACGCCCTCCCCTGTGTGTGGGGCAAGTGGTTAAAGTTCTGGCGATCGTTTTATGAATGTTGTACATGTTAATGTGTCCGCTGTAACATACTTGCAAGCCAAAGCCCTTGTGAATTATTTGCGCTCACCGTCAGATGCCCACCCTTAGTTGCTGTCACCTGAGCTCGTTCATTGCCTGAAAACAAGTACAGAATTACTCGTCGATAATCCCATCTACTCCAAGCTTCGCAGGGTTGTTGTTCGGCTAGGAGCAACAGGGCCGCCCCTCCTGCCGTTGACATCAAATCAAGGCCAACCGGGGTAGGCGGACACCCCTTCGGAAAGCTTACTTCCACTTCATGCCTTAGCGATGCATGCGTCGCATCTCCGACACTAAGTCATGTTCCCTAGTAGGTAAACGTTAGCTCCTGATGCTTCCCGCTTCATGAGTAGCATGTGAGGGCCGTTTTTACCGATTGGAAATGATGACCATTGGTAGCAGCAGCGATAGATGGCCACTGCATAAAGCGTGCCATCGATCAACAATGCCACACTCCATACTGACGAGACGGCTCTGCCTTGAGGTCCTGCTCCTGTGTCGAAAAGTCGGGTTGATTTCTACTAAAACCTCCAAATTTGCGCAAATTAAACGAAAACGTCGTGGAATCTAAATGCTTGACATTCATTCGGTGAAACCTGAAAACAAGAAAAATGAGTTGCCTGCAGACTGTAGCCTGGGCAGAACAGACAGTGGCATCAAAGGGCTGCACAACCGTGATGGGACCCTGCACTTGCCACACTGAGCGAGACAACGGGCAGGCCGTTCCGTGTGCTGCGGACTCGGCTATGGCCTGGAAGATATCAAATAATCTTTTGCGGTATAGAAGCCGGGGCCGCTGGAAGGGTTGGAGACGGGTCTCGAGCAGCCTCGGGCCTGGGCCTCGGGTCAGACGACCGAAAACTACAGCAACTAACGACAAGCTACGCCTGCTTTAACCAAAAAACCGATGCGGCAACATCACAACTATAAAGGCTTGCCGGGGCTGCACGAAGGCAACGAAATGCATGCCAACATGCGAGAGCAGTCCGCTTCAGAGTGGGAGCGGGACGACCAAACCTTTGACGAAGTGGCGGCTAAAGAGCGTCCACCTGCTGTTCTCACCACACCGCGGCGGTAGGTGCGTCTGGCACTGTTCTCACCGAGCCGGGCGAAAAAATTGCAGGCCCTTGGGAATGCGAAGTTCGCTCCCCGACTCCAGCCTGAGCTTAAACGCGCTTTGCGATGGGAACTCTCCTGGCCAGAGCCTAAGCGGCTTTGTGTCATGTGTACCGTCGAAAACATGCGACATTGACTGTGGTGCCCCAGAAATGGGAACACTGGGAAATTCAAAAGGAAACACGGGACACCTTCACACATCTGGTGATCGACTGGAGCTTCAGCGAGTCGCTCATGCCAGCTGCCATGACCTGGCGTGCCTGGTTCAGCTTCTGAAAGGAACGTGCCGACTGCAAGCGGCACAGGTTGTTCATGAGGTTGGAGGTTCGCCGTGTCTTGACAGAATTTCTGACTTCCGCCACGGCAGCGCGAGCAGCCACCCTGCATGGTCTGCATGTTGTCGGTCTCGGATGTTCGAGTGGGCTTTGAATTGAGGTCACAGCGTAAATGCCGTGGAGGCTGAGTATAGGGTTTGGCCACCGATGCCTGTGCGAACCTGAGACCTGAAGGTGCGGGACCGCGAGGGGTACTGGCAGCATCTGGTAGCAGCAAACACGGGTGCCAAAGGGAGGGGTGGCAAAGGTGCATCTTCATATTGCCCCGTCTTGCCATGGTTGGACGCTTGATGGCCTTTGCACGTTCCTGCTGGCGGCAGCTTGCATGGATGCTGCGGGCTGTCCAACATCCAGTGTCTGACCTGGTCCTGGTGCGGCTCGGCCAAGATCAAAGCTGTGCTTGCTTTCATTGCTATGCACGGAGCACTGTGCGCCACAGCACCCGAGGCAGGCCCCCGTCCGGGAGTCGTACAGAATGGTTGTGAGGTCGGCACATATGTCAAAAAAACTCTCGAGCAAACGTGTAAACGTTCTCGTCAATTGTGCCCAACAGGGGGCCAGAGCACAGGGGACAGCGGATGAGCGGGACAGGCTTTGCAGAAACTTGCCGAACACCAAGTATCATCCCTCGAGTTCATTGCAGTAGGATGAGACATGTACCCACAGTGGGCTTCATCGGAATCATGAGCGCTTGCACGAACAGGGACCCCATCCTTGGTTCCAATCAAGTAGGAAGAGCGTCATGTCGGTGCAATTTGTGCGGTTCTTGGTTCAGGTACTTGCGCGGTTCACCTTGTGATATTGCATTGTTTGCTTGTTCGCCCTGACTTGAAATGTTGTACGGTCTCTCCTCCTGTTACTATTAAATCGTTTCCCAGGGCAAAACTGCGAGAGCTTGGCAAGGGCGACTGCAACGAGTGCCCGGCAAGACCAAACGACAAACTGGAGAAGAGGGCCACGAAAGCTAAGGCAAACAACGGAAGCGGAGTCGATAGAGCTCAAATGTATTGCCATGAAGCTTGAAACCTGCAAGATGGCAGCACCCTCTGCATTACACTGGCCTACATACAGACACGCCCCTTTTGTAATACCTTGACCGACCTCATTGAACTCCGGCATGTCCCTGCATTTGCAATAACTCGGCCATCTGCGAGCAGCTTCTTCTTGAAGCAATGGACTTGTTAGATGCCAGCACACATAACGATTGCACGTGTATGAAACAAGAATACTCGGTATCACTGAAAGACAACTTCAACAGCGCGCGTGGAAGATGGAACTGTCCAATTACACTTTATAATTACTGAGGCATCACACCCGCAACTTGCTACGTAGACACACTCGGCTACGTCAGTTGCCATATTGCTTAAGCATGGACCTAAAGGGGCTGAATCAATCATTTGCGTGGTGTTGGGGGGACACCCCCTCTTTTACTATTCTGTCTTGGACACAATTTTGACCTGGGCCACTACTGCCCAGGTGAATTGGTAAACGAACACACGCAAGCCACAGTTTGCGTGCATTACAAGTCAAAGTACAGACTGTAGCAACGTACATGACAATTACATGCATGCAAGCGCGGCATGGCCACCAGCTGGAGAAACTCTCCCCAGGTGCAGCATGCAGGCACTTTTGCAGTGTAAGGCACATTCTACAAAGTGATACACGATGTGGCAACATGCAGTGCTTGGGAATGACTCTTGTCCATAAACGAGGACAGTACACTCCGCACACAAACACACACTTGCAATGCCGGTCGATGCCGGTTGTCTGTTCCCGACTCTTTTGTTCGCTTCTGTTACCAATCTTCTCAATCATTAATGCTAAGTAGTCTTGTTTTACACTTACAGGGAGCCTTGGATGAACCTGTGCGCTGCAACGGCGATCTGGATTAGATAGATGCACAATCATCATAATTGGATAACTACACGATCATCAGAATTAGATGAATATACAATCATCTGAAGATCATCGTGGCC
>CAJNDV010006025.1:25206-37389 GCA_905221635.1 Symbiodinium sp. CCMP2456 | reverse complement strand
AGCGTGCCAAGGACCACGACCCCGCGCTGGGCCGGCGGTTTGTCTCCACGCCACACATCCTCCCCCAGCTCCGCGATCCACGGCGGCGGCGGGCCAGCCTCCGCAGCGAGGACACGCGTCTTGCCGAGGTTGGATGCTATGCCACAGTGGTCCGCTACGGCATGGGCAGCTGTGTCAAGGGCCTCCGCGATCGGGCGTTGTGACGATGATGTAGAGATCATCTGGGACGGCTAGCAACGAGTTTTCCGGGTGCGGGGAAGACGCCACGTGGTCCAGTGCTTCGTGGTGTCCGAGTGCGCACAGCGCAGGGGCCATGGCGTCGCCCTGCTCACAGCCCTCGCCCTGCTGGACTTCCCTGTGGCGGCGGCGGTCGTCCCACCAACTGTAGACCGAGGGTTGGCCATAGAACACGCGGACGAAGGGCCAAAGTTCCGGCGCAACGTCCCGCAATCGGGACAGGAAGGCTAACCTCGACATCGACTCATATGCGCTGCGGCCGTCCAGGGAGACGAGCACTGCATTACGTCGCTGGGCCGAGGCAACCCGCACATGGGCAGCTAGGGCATCTGCGCTTGGAGTGCAAACTGGTACGGCCGTGTGGCGCTGTCGATCACGTCAGCCCACTGCTCTGCGAGCGTGCGCGATGCCCCTCATGCCGCCGTCGGGCTTGCGAAGTGCCGTCAAGCGAGCCAGCGAGCCATAGCGAGCGCTTTCTGGATCTCTGGCGGGATGTGGGCGCGCGCCAACTAGGCAGCGGCGTCCGCGAGCAGCTCCGTAGCTTCAGCGTCCTGGAGCAGGATTTTCAAGTGCTCCGCCCGCATGCCTGATAGCCCCGCCGCTCCCTCTCTTTTCGCCTCACGCTGTGTGGTTGCTGCTGCGCCAGCGTCGAGCCGAACCTATTAATCGGGCTGGAAAGCGAAGGCTTCGGCCGGTAAGGGCGCTCGCGACTCCGGAGGCCGCCGGACTGGATCCGTCAGGAACAATTTCCAGGCCCGTGATGCTCGTGTGGTGTGCCAGCCGCGGGCAATTCCGTGAGTGCATGCACGAGGGCGCTCCGCACTGCTGCTCGCAGGAACGGGGGCGTGTCCTGTATGGTCGGCACGGGGTGACGAAGCTCGTCAGCCAGATCAATGGCATCGAGCTGCTCCCAACCTTGTGGTCCCGCCGTTGCTGGGGGCGGGCATTTCGGCACATCCGTTTGCGCGCTCTCGCTACAAAGTGCCCATGAAGGTGGAACCTGTGGTTTGTTATGTGCGAACCCATGGCTACAGTTTGCCAAGCCGCCGAGGCGTGTGAGATGTGACACGTCGTGATGCGTTTAAGTTTCGTACATAGTTGCACGATGTGTGACACCAGACATTGTAATGTCGTATAATTTCGCACAGCTTGTTTCACCGTTGTGACCGTGACCCACGGTCGTTTCTAGGCATTCCTCTGGTTGGCTGGACGGAAGTGCTTGAGCGTAGGAGCCAAAGAAGGCACTGGAAGACAATCAGGCTTGTTCCAATGCAGGAGAGTGGAACAGTCACAGCAGCAAGCCACTCACAAAGAATCATGCGCATCATTCACGCCCGGCCGGGCCGACGCGGCGAGCATCACGAGCATCATTGGCGCCCGGCCGCGCCGGGAGGTTAGAATCATAAGCATTATTGGCGCCTCATTTTTCCATTCCAGGGCATGTCGGAGCACTCCTTTTGCATACCCGACAAAAGCGAGGTCTCGTCAGGCGGAAGGATGCAGCTCCCGGCGCAGTCTAGCTCAGGAAATTGGCACCGTTTGAACAAATTTTGGTGGGCCCCCCACCCCATGTAGAAACTCCGCAAATGCCAGAGGCATCCGGAGGCTAGCTTTCGTGACCTGTGGCGACAAGCGTTTCAAGACATGCATCCTCAACACGAAGCGCTCCGTTAAGCAGGCCCATCGCCTCACCGCCGTGCTCGTGGCGTGGCCACAGGTGACACGTTCCGTCGTTTCGTCCCTGAGGCACTCGCCAGAGAGTGGGCCGACGAGTTCGGCCTTCCACACGGCCATTCCGCAAGGACGGGCTGGAACTGCCTACGTGCCTGTTGCCTTCGCGAAGCTCAGAATAGCCGTAGTAATGTCCCCGCCCAGCATGCCGCGGGCGGCCATGGCACCGGTACTGTTTCCATTCATCCGTCTGCTTTTAGGCTCCACGTACTGTTGGTGGGGCAGGTTGCTGCCGGGACGCTCCCGAGACCGACGCCTGCGAGCAAGGGGACGCAGTCGCCCCCCGTGCTCCTGCCCTTGGACAGCACAATGCTCCCCAACAAGCTGCGGAAGCGCTCCATCCCGATTGCAAATTCCAGGGCGAATGGTTCCAGCGCCAGCAGCAAGCTGCACGTGCCAGCTAGCCCCAGTGCGTTATTATACCAGCAGTATAGCACGCACGCTCGCTCATTATCGGCAGTAGCAGCAGCAGCAGTAGCAGCAGCAGCAGCAGCAGCAGCAGCAGCAGCAACAGTAGCAGCGACAGCAGCAAACGTGTAGCAAGAGCAGGAGCAGCGATAGTAACCGTAGCATTTTGTTTGTCTCCCACGCACCTTTTTACTGGCGTCCGACAAAGCAAGGTCCTGGTGCAAACCCGGGTCCAAAGCCGACTGCAAAGAGAGGCACGCGGCTGGCGAGGGGTGGCTCGAGAGCGGAGTCAGCGAGGACGTCGCCAAGGAGCGAGACGTCGCCGTCCAGATTAGCTGTGCCAGCCAAGGGCAACGAGAGGAGGCTGGCGGCAAAGGAACGGGCGGCTGCAAAGGAGAGCAAGGCGGGCCACCGAGACGCAAAGGCAGAGATTCCGAGCAACGAGCCTCACAAATGAAGCGGCTTCGTTGCTTCAGCGGCCGCCGAGCTCGATAGCAAGGACTACAAGCTTGCACCTGGCAGAGTGCGGAGCTCGGGGTATGTGTGCTCCTTGGCCTTGCGAGCTTGTACCAAGGCTGCACCGGTCGGCCACCAGCTCGGCGGGGGACTGCAGAGGTCAGGGGTGAAACCAGGGTGGTGTCAATTGCGAGCTGCGCGCCATGCCGCAACTCAAGACCGTTGGCAATGACTTCAATGCGGCGCGCGTCCTGCCTGGCAGCTGTGGCGCCAGCTTCCCTGCAGATGCGGGCGGCAGCACGCTCAAGGGGCCCCCCTCTGCGCGCGGAGGACACCGGACCGTGGACAAGCAGCAAGGTGATCACCGAGGGGGTCGTGCTGGTGACCGTAGCAGCGCGGGGCCCAGCTTGCGAGTCCAGCAGTGCTAGGCCAGAGGCGTCCAATTCGCCACAGATGGCGCGGTGGCAAAAGTCGTTTACTGCTCGCGAGGCCTTGCGTCGCCGCATGTTGCCACCCACGTGTGAATTCGGGGGCCCCGTCAACGTCAAGCAGTGCGGGGGCTTCTGTGGTGAGCGCATCCGACCATGTGGGCAAGTCGAAGCCAGCAGCGGGCGAGGAGGCAGCAGCGTCCCTCAGGCAGGGCATGTGGTAGCGGGCCGGTACCCAGCGAGGGCATGCGAGGGCACGTGTGAATGCAGGGCCACAGCGCAACAGAGCCGGGAGTGGTCCACCGTCAGCCTGAAGTAAACACTCAGGCAAGACAGTACAGCGGCATCGTGGCCAGCTGCGTACTCTCTGGTGTCGACGGGAGGGAGTGCACGGAGCATGTATTGAGCGCGGAGGGCTGCATAGTAGGACAACAGCAACTTTGGGTGTCGGCGAGCACCGGCAGCCGATGTCGGACGACGCTTTGTTGTTGTTGCTGTTGCTGCAGCTGCAGCTGGTCGCTGTGGCTGTCGCTATGGCTGTGGCTGTGGCTGTGGTGCCTTTCCTTTGGTGGCTGTGGTGGCTCTGGCCCGTGGTGGTGGTGGTGGTGGTGGTGGTGGTGGTGGTGGTGGTGGTGGTGGTGGTGGTGGTGGTGGTGGTGGTGGTGGCGGCTGTGGTGGCTGTGGTGGCTGTGGTAGCTGTGGTGGCTCTGGCTCTGGCCCTGGTGGTGGTGGTGCGCAGCCGAGTTCAGGGTACGTGTCGTGGCGCTTTTGGCGCGCAGAACGAAATTCCACGAGCAGTCGGTCAAGTGCCAGAGCACGAGCTTTTGGGCTTCTGCTCGAGGGCGCGGGCGTGGAGCCGATTTTTCGGTCTCGTCCACAGCTGATTGGCGATGCATCATATGCTAAGCTCCGCGTTACAAGCAGGAAAGAAAAACTGTTCATTCCCGCACATGGCTGGTGCAGGTCTTGAACTAAGACGCTCTCTGTATACTCACGTGGAATTGGAGAGCAGTGTCGCGTCGCAAGCTACAACCGTGCCAAAGCTTCAAATGCACGAACGAAAGGCTTGGCATTGCGGCGTCGTGCGATCATGGAGGGCAGGCGACGATGCCGTGCTTGCTCCCTGAATCCTTAGACTTATAGACAGACGTAGCACGAACAAACATGACAAAAGCGCTGCCAAAGCGGAGTGTTGTCAAGCATGCCTTCAATTGCGTTCCAGGATCAGAGGAGCAGATCGCGTTTAAATCAAGTAAGCCGAACGCATTCGCCGCGGGTTCTTGATCGTCTGCCGACTTCATCCTTACTCTAGCTTGCGGCCGACTGTCACATGTTCTGTCGATTGTACAAAACACGGCTTTGGGCACCAACTTTCCAGAAAAAGACCCCAAGTCCAACGCTAAGCTCGGGCTCTCAAGTGTTCATCTTCCCTTTGGATTATGTCTCGAGTCCAGTAAGATGCACGTCTCCCTTTGGGTGTGGATATAGGCTCGAATATATGAGTTTATGAGGGAGTGTTTTATGAAGCAATGGGAAACCGTGAATGCATCAAGCACGGCCTTCAGCAGGCATATTGTTAAGCGGTTCGCATCTTGCGGCTACAAGGACTGTAGACAAGTTTAGCTGATCCGGCCTCACCGGGACATGTCACGCTTGGCGTCTGGACACCTGCCATCCCTACGATCTCTGGCGCCGCAGATGGCCTCAGAGAACCAGGCACAAATCAAATCGATGATTTTCTGAGCTCTGGTGCAGGTACCTCGGTTGCTTCGCTGCTTCTACTGTCGCTCTCTCCTCGCAGCAATGGGCGCGATCGCCATCATGGGAATTGAATGCAGAGGAATTTGCCTGTCCTCTCGGCTTTGGTGGAACAAAGCCATCACTCTCTGCTGGAGGATTGCCTGCCCAACATGCCCCACCGTGTATTCGCGACCACGTGTTAGTCAGAAGTCAACGTGATCATCGGAATGCAAAGGCAGTAAGACACTCCAGCTGCGCAGGAGCTACACAGGAGGGAATGGAACGTGTGGGCAACTCGAAAGCCTGACTAAGCTTGATACTTGGGCCTTGCACTACAATATTGCTCGACGAGGCTGTACTGCGGCCCTTAGGCCATCTTAGGCCCAAGGCCCAAGGCTGGCCTTCTCGGACTTCTCCGGCTCCGGCCCGTGCTCGGGCGACGGTCCGCGGTCTGCCGGCCGCTCGTTTCGGGACGGCCTCCGCAGCGGAGGCGCAAGTGAGAGAAGATATGACAGAACTGCTTCTTGCCCTCACCTGGATGAACTCCCATTGCCACAGCCTTCAAACAGGCATATTTTTCTGTCACACAGGCTGGAGAGTCGCGGGACACCTCTGTGATCTTGCAACCATGCCTGACGAAGGGGAAGTGCGCACAGATGCACGCAGCAGCACGCAGCACAGCCAGGGCCCCGACCAATCGACTCTCGAGCTCGGCTGCTCGTAGCTCTCTCTGCTCGACAGAACGCCTCTCAGTCAGCCATGCTTTCGGCACCGATGGGTCTTCTGCGCCCCACATTTGCGGCATCTTTGGCCTCCTCGCTGCGAACTCGTGCATGTTTCGGGACTCTGCCTGCAAACACAGCACAGGCCCAGTCGTGGCCATTCAGCAGACCCTGTCGTCTGCTTGTCCCCATTGGTTCCTCGGCAACTTCGTCTTGGCGGGTCTGCAGCCTCCAAACACACGGGAGCAATCTAAGCAAACCTGACTCGCGCCCTCCAAGGCCAGCACCTTGCTTCCCTGGCCGCCAAGTCTCGCTCCCGTTTTACCAGCTCCTGAGCTAGAAATCGTGGCAGATTGACCAAGGTCTGAGTGAGCGGCGCACAGCTTCATCTTCCGCAATCCGCTTCTCTCTCGTCGCAAGGCGACCTGCAATGCAAGGCACGTCTCTGAAAAGCGAAGCCAAGTGCTACCAGCCTGCGCGTTCGCTGAGCCGCAACCCGGCCACCTGTCGGAAGTCGTCACGTGTCGTCACGACTACTTCAGCACCTGAGACATTTTGCTTTGCCTCTACGTCGGTCGCCTTCGTCACGTCCCGCAGTGCGTTTTCCTCATGTCCACTTACAATATGGTCAAGCACTGCATTCCTCTCCGGAACTTGAACTCGCACCTGCACTTGCTTCTCCTTGGCCAGCGACACCTCTCTCTCTTGAATCACCTGCCAAGGCTTCAAAAGCTTCAACGAGGAGACAACGCCCAGCTGGGAAGAAAAGCAGTACATGTGCTCATTGAGGATGGGCCGACTTGACGGCTGGTAGAGCAAAAATCGCGTAACCCTGCCAACTTGAGATCAGATCCCCTCTATACTTCACTGATCAAGCGGAAGTGAGTCAGTGCGGCATCTAGGCAACGTGATGACTCTCAGTTCTCGTATGGTGGCAATCAGGGCGTCGTGGGCACTATTGTCCTGATAACTTCGACGCTTATCTTTTGCTACAAGGCAAAGTGATGCTGGTCTTTCACTAGCAGATCAGACCACGGAGTCGAAAGCCCATCGACTCGTTCCTCAGGATTGTTGTGCGCATCAGATCAACACTCAGACCATCTCAGACCTGCTCCCTTGCCATTCACTACTCACTACAATAGGGAACGAGTCGGAGTCAGGCATGGAATCTCTGGACATAAGCAGCTTCCAGATTGCCGGTAGACATCAGAATGTAGGACGCCCTTGGTGCCTGTCCGGAATGCTGGCACTGCCGAGTAAGCAGCTGTTTCCTGGAATCTTATTTTCACAAGCTGCCCCAAACGGATGAAAGTCCTTGGCAGGTAGTATGTGGGGGAGCCTGGCCCTTTAATTGTCAGGCCCAAGGCATCATGATTCCGTACTTGACTCCATTAGAGACACATCTCCGTAGTGTTGGCTGTTGGGCCGTCGCTTGGGGCACTGAAAGAAGCGTTATCAGCGCAATGGCTGCAGCCAACGCTGGGCAGTCTTCTGCCAATCTAGGGGCTTGGATGCGCAGCCAGCGGTCGGGCCCTTCCAATATGAGGCCCATTCAATAATATATCCACGGCTCGATAAACAAGATTGCAATGCCGATGGCGGGGTCCGGTCATTGCGTGGCATGCCAAGCCCCTCATTCAAGCTTGCAGCAAAAATTGTCAAAAATAAAAGCACGATGCTCGATATGTAGTCTCGTTCAATGCCACTGTTTTGAATGTTAAAGGCTGCCCTGTACGTGCAGAAGAGCAGCCCATTGCTTCAACTCTCTGCGCGCTTGGCACAGACAATATCAAGAGTAACACGGGCAAAGACCTGATAACATGATATCAGCATGTCGGCAAATGTCTGCTGCTCGGCTGGCTTCAGGCCACTTCAGGATTCCTTGGCTGCATCACAGCTTTGCAGGGTTAGGCCTGTCTTGGCCTATGCACGCAAGCAATGGCTCCTTGATCCTGCTTCTGCCTACGAGTGGCCACGAGCTCATACTCAACCCCGGAGACATCGTTCCCTGTTTTTGCCTGTGACGGGCAAATGCTGCACTTCGAAGTGGTATGATGCATGAGCCCTGTAGTCAGAAACACGGTTGGAGTGGCCAGGCTTTCTTAGACAAGAACCGGATCTTTCTTGTAATTCCTGCGGCCTCGAAATCCAAGGCTTCATCCGCGGGCTTGAAAGCAGCCCACCTCAAGCACGAAGGATCATGGACGGTGTACCCAGATGTTTACTTCTTGGACCCTTTTTCGCACCTGCTAGCCTTTGCCGTGCTACCAGTAGTTGGAGCTACAACGCAGAGGCTCGCACTTGTCAACAACAACTCGAATGTAGCCCTTCACCATCCTCACTGAAGTGTTCTGCATCCTGGCGTTGGTTGCTCCACAATCAAGTTGCGAATGCACTGGAAAGGATGAGCTTCAGAAAGATGCCGCACTGGCGGCATGTCCTGATTGATGCACCAACCTTGCACACGTCGGCCACCTCCTGACGAGGCCAATGGGCGAAACACTACAGAAGGGCATGCCCCACAGGCCGTTGGGATCTCTCGACTTCGGACAAGCCTTGTTTCGGAAGGATATCGTGCAGACACCTGCACACACTTCGGAGTGAGCGTCAGAACTGTAGCTTCTGAGATACGTCCATGTCATTGAGCCATCTCCCAATACACGAGAAGTTCCAGGCTGAAGTAGTTCAATGCATCCTTCAGTCAGCAGGTAGCCTGTGTCGTCGCCGCAGATAGCTTCCCAAACGCCTTCAGTGCCTTCGACCTTCAAGGCCAAGCAGAACACCGCTTCGACGACCACAAGACACAGCTTGTTGAAAAGATCACTGCAATTGATCAAGCCTCCCGCATCAGCACGCTTGAAAGAGAAGAGCACCAAATTCAGCATGAGTGGTCGGGACCTAATTCCTGTTGCTGGTTCGAAGGCCAGGCCCACGTCCACGACTGAGAGGCTGGTGGGGGTGGCTCGTGTTTTTGAACCTGGGAGATCAAATCTGGGCACTGTTGTTTATCTCACGGACATCGTTTACATTGGCCAACAGTTGGCCACAAAGCATGTTTTTGGAGGCCGCCCGTATCCCGTACCCGTATCCTCCTAAAGGCCTCCCAGCCTCTCAAAACCAGGCCGGGAAGCGAGGGTTTCACTGGGTGGGTGACAAAATTTCGAAACCTGCCTCAGTCTCTGGAGGTATATTTCTTTGAAAGGAGCATCCGTCATCCAAAAACAAGCTTCCGATCGCTGTCGCTGTAAGTCTGCAGTGCTCACAAGTGCAATAGCGACCTGCTCGGCTGCCTTGGTGCACTTGAGCATGCAGTTGAAGCCCTGGCAGTACGTCCGCAACTTAGCTCTTCAGATGCACTGTACAGGGATCGAATACTGTCGTCATAATTTCTGATCTTTTCCACGCCTATTTTTCACACTCCAACAACATCCTTTAGACTCAGCCTTCTATGATCTCACATGACTGCCTTTTCCAACTCAACCTCAGCCTCGCCCGGTGCATCTGATCTACCTATGTCGAAGAAGGCTGAGTCTCCATGAGCACGTGCTACGCAAAGAAATCCGATTCGTGACTCGGCACGTCGGCATGTGTACTGCACGTAATTTACACCTCATGCGCCGGAATATCTGCGTCGACCTACAGCCAAAACACCAAGACATGCGGCTACATGTCAATGTAGCTGCTGAGAGATCAAAGACAAATACTCTAGCATGGTTATGGCCAGGCAACAAATAAATAGGCTGCATCGAGCCATCTTGCAGGCTGGCCACAAGCAAGAGTATCACTCTCATCCCGACCACGGTGAGAAGTAAGAGCAACGCTCTGCCCTCCTGAATCAGCTGCAACCATGCCGCAGTCAACGAGGGCAAGCCATTCTAGCCCTGGACCTTTCTACTGGTTTGTATCGCCTGTGTCTCGGCAAGTGCCATTGCGAGGCTGCCGCTGCAAGCATTGCTCCAAACGAAGGGGTTCCCCCTGATATATCAGTCAGGCGTGATGCGACTTAAAAAGCAATCCAAAACACCTGCCCAGCTGCATGTTCTCAGAAGTCGGAAATTGATCGTCTACCAGAACACAACGACAGCTAACACCAATGCTGAAGGATGCTCATGATCACACGCCACAAACACTGATCATCTTGATCTTGCTTTGCCACGACGCGCTGAACCTACTGGCCTTCTGGTTTGACGAATTCTGAGACGTGCGGGAAAGCTGTACTGTATAACAGTGGCAAACTGATCACCACTCGAACAGGGTGAAGCCCTTAGTTGTGGTCCTGCTGGTGACTGGATGTCGGAAGCGTTGTCCTACTTCGCGAAGCGACCCAGACGCGGCACTAATAACTCGAGTGAAAGCCCCTACGAGGTCACGGCATGCCACGGCCACGGCAGGACCACAGCCAACATACTTTGAAGGGCAGCAAGCCTTTCTCTACTGCAATGCGTGTTTGCATCGCCAAAGGCTGCTTCAAGCCGCACAGATCGCAACCGTTGTTTGTGCAACATCCACTGCAATAAAAGTGCATCCAGTCTTGACAAGAAACGGACCTTGTAGAGAGGATGTCGAGCAAACAACTGTGGAAGAAGCAAGGACTTCGTCGCGGTGCGGTGTGCTAGGTAGCTTGGGTAGCATCTTACGAAGTCCTTATGGAGTTAGCCTTTTGTTCTGCGGAAGAGCCAACTGAAATCTCTGAGACATCTGCAAGTCTGTGAGTGGGCTGAGCTCTCTCTCCCACATGAACAACAAGCCACCGGTAAACGCATGCGGGCGAACATCTGTCCGTGAATTGAGCAGCACGAAGGTCAAAGCATGTGCAGACACAGCAGCAAGGAAGGTGATGAACAAGAAGCACACGCAGTTTTGCAACATGCGGCTCGCTGCTGGAAGCCGCCCGATGCTGAATCATGCATACCACACACGCCGTGCCTCTGTCGGTCTATGACCTATGCAAATCCAAAGCTCTCTGTTGGCAACGCCTTGCTCAGCTTGCACCGCAACTTCTCCTTGGAAGAATACCTCCGAATACAACACAGTTGATGACGGCTGACACAAGTACATTCCAGGCTTGGGCACCTGTGCAGCACAATCTGGTTGATGCAAGTGTGCGCCTTGCAGACATGGATAACAACTACCCTACAATAAGCTGCAACCGAGGTTGAATGACACTCTCCTTTTTGGAAGTCCAAGGAGCGTGTGGGAGGTGCTCTTCCGAGCCCGCAGAAGATATTGCCTGACCACGTAGGCCACCGACTCTGAAAAACTGTGCAAGTGCTACCCTTCATCGACAAATCCGAACCCCCAGGACGTGCCACTCCGAAGCGCGGCTTCAGGGCTGAAAAGCCACCTGGCGGCCTCGGCACTGCCCAGGTTCCGGTCAACAGTCCGTTTGCGAAAGGCAGCGTACGCGACTGACAACGACAAGCAACAATCGAGCGCTGCCAGTGGCGAAGCCTTGGGCAATGGTGGAATACGGTGGAATCCCCGAAAACTAAACCCTGCCACCATGCTCGGCCTTTCGAAGCAGATAGCATCATGATCACATCGACGGCAGCAAATGGCATGATGCCAAGTGACGCAAAAGCTGCCGCCGGAGATCCTCCGTCATCTCCTAGCGTTGTGCACGCTTTCACCTTTTGGGGCGTTCCGCCAGAGACTGAGTGCAGCCATAGAGTCTTCCACGATCTCCCAGAACCAGGAGATCACAAGGCCTCAAGAAATCACTGTGGATGCTATAGCCTGTTGGCAGCTCTGGGCTAAAGTCTGCAAAAGCTAGAAAGCTCGACTCACTTGAAACTCTGCAAAAACACCACTTTGACATCCATGCTCGGGGCCTGCATCTGCCTGCTGGTCGCTATACCGGCGCCATTCGCCTACATCCTCAGCGGGACTAGCTCAAGACATGGAGCGGACCCATCTACGTCGTTTGGTCCTGTGGGACCTCATGCACTGCCTAGAGAAGGAGCGGCTGTGCCAACACGGAGACCATCAAGGGAGGCTTGCAAGGGCGTTAGGCGCTTTGCGATTCCTGCCAGCCCGACCTGACACAGACATCCCATTTTCTTGAAGTAATGACATCGCTCGGAACTTCTACATACGATGTAAACCTGTCCCGTCATACGACTCCAACCAAACAAATCTTGATCCTGTACCTGCAACAAAAGCTTGTGACATCTTCATCGTATATGCTGTACATGGTTTCATCCTGTGATATAGTCGCTGTGCAAAACGGAACTCTAATTGACAACATGCGCCAGCCTCAGCTCTGTAGAGTGTTTGCTTACATGTACGGTTCCAGCAATCTGTTCCAGGCATGATGGCTCGTGAATCATGACCTGACACACAGCCAACACTGTTCGTAACTAACTCGTGTATCCTCTTTGAGGGAATCCATCCGGGAGTGCAGACTACACTATCAAGTGTGGCTGTGTGTGTGTGTGTGTGCGCGCGTGTGTTGTGTGTGT
>CAJNDV010006025.1:795-23796 GCA_905221635.1 Symbiodinium sp. CCMP2456 | reverse complement strand
GGCACGGGGACCGTGACCTGTCAGATCGCGAAGACGATGGAGAAGCCATGGCTCACAGAGACGGGCGGACACCTGAACACACAAGTCAGTAGAAGAAGAACGACCGACCGTCCTGAGAGCCGATGGCTGAGCGGACGGTCGGTTGCCGTTGCGTCCTAAACCAAACATGACTGATCAAGCTCAGTAACGCTGACAAAAGACTCAAGACCTACGAGCTGAGCTGCGAGCTGCGAGTCCCGGCGCGGCCCCACCGCCCAGCATTCAGAACTTTTGAAAATATATCAATGGCAAAGTCTAGACCAAACCTACCTGCAGAGACAAAGGGGCACGGGAATGCATAATTATAATTGCAAAAGCAGAAAGCACTGAAACCACTCCAGGAAATAATAAGATCAGTCACTCACAGCTCTCTCGTTCTTTCTTCTTTTTTCCAGGCCTTGTTCCTCAAAGTCACCACACCCTCACACTACCTGTATTCACGCCAAAAGACAGTACAGTCAACGGAAGCCGGCCAGGAAGAATCTCGCCCAACCGGACCCAGGCCAGGCCAGACCCAAGGCCTGAAAAGCCGTTGACAGCAAACTCCAGACTGTCCAGACTCCAGACGGCCAACAAGCCTCCAAGCCGAGCAACACTCAACGAGCACCTCCCTCTGTCAGGTCCAGCAGGGGGCTGGCGCAATTACCTATCCTCGACCGGTGTAGCCGTCGTGCGTTGCTGTTGAATGCGATCCCAGACAATGAGTATCTGCAGCAACAGCACTGCTTAAGAAATCATTGGTTTAAGAAATCGAGCCCCCGCCACAGAAGAATTAAGTGTTTCTAAACCGGCGCTGTCGCTGCACACGATCCGTCACAGCCGACGGCAGCTTTTGGCAGGAAGTTTGGGTGCTGTCAACACATTTTGGCTCTTGCTATTGCAAGGACCGCGGGGCAGCCATGTTGGTTGCATCGATAGCCTGTCCATGTGCTTCAGTGTCATGAACCTTCCTCCCAGACTCCAAGAGCCTTGGTCCTGCCGTGATGTGGGATATTCGAGTGCACTTCAGCACTGAATGGACTCCTGAGTCCTGAGTGCAATTGCAACTCTATTGTTGTTTCTGATGTGTTGCACAGGCTTTTCCGCGCAAAGTAAAACCAGTCTTGTTCGCAGGCAAGCATCACCGCAAGTCCGAAAAGTTCTTTAATATGTCGCGAGTGGTCCATCACCATGTCGGGGGCCTTTCGACAAACCTAGAATGAAACAGCCAAACTGGAAGCAGCACCTGGCTCTTTCCCACACGATGCTTGTTTGCATGTGCGAAAGGGGTGTGTGAGGGCACGATGGTGGTTTCTTTGCTGTCTCGGTCTAGTCCTTCGTGTTCAGTGCATTCCAAAAACCAAAGTAAGCCCCCTTGAAACCTTTAGATCTAGAATGATGAATAATGATGAACAACTGCTAGTCATCCGCGAAACCCTACAAGATCCCTACCAATGCTGCTGCTGGTGTGGAGATTCCTTGGTGGGCACGATTTATGCTTGACCCAAATCTCCTCATCATCTTCCGCCTCCTGCGCCAGGAGACCACGTCGCGCATCGAGCAGGATCGGCAGCTTCTCTTTAAAACTCGCCTTGACAATACAAGCAAAATGTCGAGCCCCGTTCGCCCCCACAATCTACAACCGGGATGCAACAATACTTGCACGCACAGAGCTCTTTCGTGCCAACGCTACATAAACAAGACCGAGCAAAAGGACCGACCTGGAAACCATCCTAACGAGAAGCCGGGCCTAAACCTCAAGGTCCGGAATCCCCAAGCCTGCGACCGCAACCACCTTGGACGAAGTGCAGCCTGGGGGCGAGTTGCTCCTCGGAAAAATTTCCGCTGTTGATGAACTGCACAGAGAAAGAACCTCAAAGCGGCAACGACAAGAAACAAGGCCGGTCAAAGGCAAGTTTGACTGGGCAAGTCTGAACTGGATGTTGCCTGCACAGGTGTCGGAATGACAAGTGAAAAGCAGACCCTTTAGCCATGTTCAGGCAGGTTGACTTTATCCCCTACTCCTTCAGACCTTTTCCGTTTCGAGGGAAACTGGGCTCAACGACGGCATGTTGCGTGTCGTCATCCACAATGATCACCACATCTAGTTCATTCAGCTCCTCCTAACTGCAGCTAAGGGCCTCGACTGTAGTGAGTTGTCGATGGGGGGTGCGTAGGGGAGAGACCGGCTTTGTATGTAGGCGGCAACATATGCTCGTGCTTTTCTGGTGAATTTACAGACGCCAAGGAAGCCAATGCGATACACTCAACCATTCCATCATCCTGTCAAGATGAAGGATAGCTTAGGCAAGCAGCTCTTTGTTTGCTGTCGGCTCGCACAGCCAGACACATCAGGGCGGCCTTCCACGGCGCTAGCTGAAGATTGCGACAGTTCCGGGCCGAAATCATCGACCACATCAAACTCCGCGCGGAAGGGCGAGGCAAGTGCCTCTCAGGGAGGATTTATTTATCCGGTACAGGTGGCTCCATGCAAGAACCCCCTGCGAGCCCGAGCCCGTACCATGCCCGTTCCCCAAGGACCGTCTGCAGCCCTCGGCGGAGGCGCTGTCGCGCCATCCATCGCTCCAGCCTGAACATGCCCTGAATTCTTTGCACATATGGGTGTATTGGTCCATGTATACATGTAGCTTGTCTCTGTGTGGCTCTGCACGTACATACACAGATACACACACATATGTAGATTACATGAAGGTTGGTGTAAAGATACGTGGGGGCGGAAGAAAAAATTAAGTTAAAACGTGAGCAAGCAGCCACCTAAATACTAAAATTGAACGCGCCCAGACCAACTTTGATAGCAAACTGAAGAGAGAGTTTGCAAAGGAACCGAAAACTGCCTCAATCTCTTCTAATGTGTGTCTTCTAGACAGTAAACATGCCCCGACAATGACGTGAGTTGCGCTGGCGGATTTACCAATGCCCCTAGCTCTGACATGGCGAAGTGAAACAAGCAGAAGAACACGTGGAAGATAGATAGACATCCAGCATACGTGCATACGTACATGCATACATACATATGCACACACACACACAAATATACAAATACACACACACACATAGCTAGGTGCGTACACACATACCTACGTGTGCTTCTGCATACATATATATATATATATATATAGAGTAGGGCTCAAGAACACAGGTGAAGGACCTGATAGCTTGGCCCCAGTGTGAATATCACACGCTCTTTGAGGCGCCATAACCAAAACCGCTTCTCCTACCTGGCATAGGCGCCAACGACGGCAAAGATCTAAAGCTCGAGCTGCCTATAGGTGCGGCCGACCCCTCTCTAAGCAGCAAGCCAACCGTCTGGCTTTGCATCACGCTTCAGACAGGGCTTTCAGAGCCAAAGTTCTGCATATGGGCAAGCAGAATAAGCAATGGGGTGGACGTCAGCCACCCTACTCCTCCTACTCGGATGGGGCTACCTGGCAATATTGGGATGGAGCTTGGAGCCCCCGTCGCTGGGATCGAGATGCTGCAAAAGGCTCTGGGAAGAACCCCTTTCCAGCCTACGATGGTCGAATGAGTCTCCAGCAACTGGTGAAGGAAGAGAAGAGGAACCAAGGCGGACAGCATGCTGTCCCTTGGTCAGGTCAGTCTGCGGAAGAGGGCGGAGACTCGACGACACACGACCTTCAAGAGTGCATCAACGTGACCCGCCGCTTGGAGCAAAAGGTCAGAAGTATGCAAGCCACCAAGAAGCAGAAAGAGGCCCTCTGGAACAAGTATCTGACGGACATGAAGCATTCCTATATCAAGGAATGCCAGAGGCATCATGGAGCAATAGCGAAGCTCAACAAGGACCTCGAAGCGGCTCTCCAAGCACAGGCCTACGCGAGAGCCCAGTGTCGTGCGGTGGCTCGCGAAGACGTTGCGATGGAGGTGGAAAAGCCTGCAGAAGAGGCGGCAGACTGGGAGTCCATGGTAGCCGGTTGGAAAGCAGAAGTAGAAGAAACCGAAGATTCGGATGCGGTGCTCCGACGGGCATTCGAGGCCTCAATGGGACCGGCCACCGGCCCTCCTGTGGCCACGCCGCCGAGGCGCATCAGCCAAGCGCCACCGATCACTCCACCGGCTACGATGAGGATGGCACACCCGGCCAACCTGCTCACAAAGGATCCTTACCTTGCCTCTCCTGGCCAGGCCTCCTTACCGGCGGCGAACAACGTGGGAATGATGGATGCCACTGCTTCTGCAGGGGAAATCGCTATCTCCCCGTCGCAGCAACGGCCCAAGCTGACGGAGCAGAGACAGCCGGTGAAGAAGGTCCCCCTCGAGATTCCGCATGGAGCTGCACCAGCCCCAGCTTTGGCCGACAAGCTAGATCTCAAACGATCTCAATACCAGGAGGGCCTTGGACCAGCACTTCAGCCCTTCCGTGCACCAGCATCAGGCGATGCCTTAGGCCAACTCCGCACAGGGAAGGGCGCTGGACAAAAGCCTATTGTCCTCCAAGAGGCGGATACAGACGAGGAGATAGGAGGGCCTACCCCTCCCCCGGGAGTGAGCTAGTAGACAGATGGAAGGCTCCCCTCCACCCTATGGGATGCAGCTACGCTGAGAACCTTGGGTGCCCGGCGGATCTTGGAGGATTTTTGCCCTATGTGCATTTTATCCTCCATTTCGGCCAGTCGCACCTTGGGGGATTCGGTTGTAGAGGCTTGCCACAGTGTGCGGACGGGACCCTTTCTGCCTCACACCCTTGTACAGGCTTTACCTCAGTTTCCGATACTGCGCAAGGTGAACCTGCAATCCGAGGTCCAATTTCTTCGTCCTCCTCGGTCTGCGTGTCTAGGCGCTGGGTTTCAGCCTATTCACACCAAGGCCCCCGCCACTCCAGCCGCATTTTCAGTGTGGCACCCTGCCACAGCAATACGGTGCTTGGGATTTTTGGCACCATTCCTGCGGTAAATGCCCTGATACAAGTAAATAGTAGTAGTCTGCAAAGGGAAGCGTGCCTAAGACACACATCGGTGGCTCTGGGGTGTGCACCTTCCTGGCAGCTGTGCCTTCTGAATGTTTTGGGGAAGCTTGTGATTCCCTTCGGGCGAAGCCTTTTCAGCCTGGCTTTTGCAGTTTTGATCTCCTGCCTCGTCTCTTGCCGTTCTTGCAGAGGATATCGCCGCCCAGATAAAAGTGCTGTGGTGCCCTTCGCAGGTACTGCCCTTCTGCTGGCTTGGGGCAGGCTAGGCGGCGCCAAGCCAGTCCTTGACTGGACCGCCGCGAAATCCCCACTCTCTTCCCATTTCCCTAAGCATTTACGGCATAGGCGACCTAAGTCTAGGGTTCTGCCCTTGAGACGACTTTGGAGCTTGCTCTATGGAATTCTAGGCAGCTGCCCATATCAGGTTTGGGCTGCTCCATGCGGCCTACCTCAAACACTGCGGCATATCAGCCACATCGTAGAGTGCTTGCCAGAGCAGCTCCCCAGAACGTCTAGGCCTGCCCCGGGGCCTACAAATGTCGGATCAGTGATGCCAGTTCATCCCTGCCACCTGCAAGGTGAAGACTCTGACCTGTGCTGTCGAGGCCCTCTTCAGCCGGCAACCGATACGGATGATAACCTGTCCTTCACCATGCCAATTTCCTTCCTTGCCGCCGGATATCCGTCTGGCACTTGTAGGTTGCGCCTAGAAGGGCCTGCCCTCACAGATGAGACCCTCCAAGAGGCCTATTTGGCCTGGACAGACCGCCCTTACACTGCGCATGCTATCCTAGCCAGCACTCAGCCACACGAAGAAGGCCTCATCGCCGTTGTCGTACCGCCGTGGATCCGCTCGGAAGATACAGCCGTTGTAATCTTTGATTTCAGCGCGCTGAGCGGCCCGACTTACGCTGAGTTCACCCGAGATCTCATCACTTTCGATGATCTCGAGCAAGCTGCGCAAGTTCAGGGATTTGGTTCCTGGGATGTCTACTTTGATGGGTCTAGAGTTCCTCTGCGCAATGGCACCATTAAAGGCGTTTTTCATGGTGCAGTGTTCAAGTTTTCCCTTCCCTGGAGCGTCCCTTCCTGGGGGCAAGAAGCCGCGAAGTTCTTTCAAGGCGATGCCAATTGGCATATGAGCGGTTATAGAGCTCCCCTCGAGCTGGAATCCAATGGGTGCCTTACGATTAGTAGAGATGTGGCGCGGTTCTTCCCCGATCCTGGGGACACCATAGAAACTTTACAAGCCCAGCTTGCCACTAGACTCTACACCTCACCCACACTACTTTCCTTTGGAAGGCCCCAGTCAAGCAGCTCATTGAAAGTGTTCCTGCATAACGGATTCAAGATCTCCCGAATACTCGCCGCTTGCGATCGCTCGCCAGATGTACGCCCAGGTGCAAGGCTAGGTGTTTTCGCCTTCATTGATGCTCGGCAAATAGGACTTGCGCCTACCTTTGTCTTCAAAAGTGCTGGCTGGACTGATATATCTGGCATATTGGGCTATCTTGCGGTGAAGCCGCCAGCTGGGTTTGAGTTTGAGGTCTCAGGCGTTCCCACACGCCATAACGAGGTATTTCTAGAGGACGGCTGTACCCTTTTGGTGAGCTATCAGCCCTGCCCCTCTAATGAAGCACCCGAATCTTCTGCCTCGTCAGTCCCGATTGCAGCCTTGCGTCTACCTGCCAGGGGGCCTTCCTGCCCTAGGCTGCTTCTGTTTGATGACCACCACACAGTCGAAGAAGCCGACGCCGAGAATATCTTCGGCCCTCTACTAGGACCTGTGCAGCCTGTGCTTGTACGTGAAGTTCCTGCAGGCCCTCCACCACTTGATTTCATACATGCCGGGTTTTTGGTCCTTGCGCCCCAGTACGCTGCTGAGTCGGTTCCACTAGTCCTCAGAGCTCCTTGCTCTGTGGAAGAAGCTTTGCAGGAGATTGACCAGGCTAGAAACTGTGATGAGGCCTTGAGGTGTGAGCTGCTCCTACCACCTTTGTGGCAGCCAGACCGTACCTTTGCAGTCATTCTTGCACTTCCAGCTTGGGCGGACGGCACTTTGTGTGTACTGGTAGACGCGCGCAGCGTTGATGGCAGACTGTTTGCCTGCATCCTGCCACAGCGTCTCAATTGGGCCTCACTCATGCATCATGTCGGGACTGCCGATTCGCCCGACCTTAGAGTGTTCATCAATGGCAGGCCCGCAGACCGACAGGCCTTTCTGCACTTTGCTATGGGGGACTTGGTTTCCCTTGTTCCTAAAGGAGGGAGCTTCCCTCCTCTTAACACACTCGAGGACATGCTTGCAAGCTCAAGACACTGGGCTGACCCCAACCCCTTCTTCCCAGGTCCAGTTGACTCTGCGCTTTGGGTCTGCACGGATGCAGGGGGCCAGGTTGTAGAAATTAATTTTCTTGACATAACGGGTTCGGCTGCAGCCAAAGCTTTCATTGCAGATCGCCTGCGCTATGATGTCGATAAGACGTCCTTGCGACTACCCAAGCCCCAATTCGAGGATTTCGCGTTTCTGGGTCAGCATTGTAAGGCTGTTATCACTGCGACTGAGATGATATCTCGCGTCCCTGTGCCTCCGGGACGGCTGCTACCTAAACAGCATGTTGTCTTCTTGGACAAGCGGCCCATCCTCTGCGATGTGTCCTGGACTCTTGCTGAGCGTGGTGTGCTTGATCTAGAGGCTCTCCTTGAGACGCATGCCTCACCCGCGCCTCCAGGTTTCACCGCCATTGTAAAAGGAGGCAAGCCCAGCAAGCAAGGTAGGCGCACCTTCCTTGAAGTTGATAACGGTTCGGTTTTGGTCTTTGAATTTATTCAGGACTATCTAGAGGACTCTGTTCACTTCACCGAAGAAGCAGACGAAGGACCCTCAGCAGAGGAGACAGAAGACTCCTCCAGCTCGAGCAGCTCTGATGATGATCACCCTTCCTCAAATGCAGGAGACCGTCCTGGTCGTACTAGACTGCGTGTGACGCCAGCCCATAGGAGCAGGTCCCCTAGAGGTCGTGCCCGTGTAGCCATACACTGCCAGCACCACGGCAAAGATGCCAAGCCTGCCCAGCCCTCAAATTCTGTGCTACATATGCTGTGTCCAGCATTCCTCAGTCAGCTAGAGACCTCCTTGCATCTCTGCCAAGCCGCGTGCTTCTGTTCTTTTGAGCAGAGCGGCTACCTCAAGCAGGAGCGAGCCGCTACTGGACCCATCATGTGTAAGCTCCACGCTGAGCCTAGCTCCAATAGCAACCATGCTTCCTCTATGATGCGGCACGCACGGCTTGCGACCATTCGACTGCAAGGTGATTGGCCATACTTGCGCCAGGAGGATGAGCCTAACCAGCCCTCTCCCGATGATCCCCCACATGTCGATGTTGCTAGGCCGGCTGAACCTAGCATGCTAACTGCCGCCATACTTGTGCAGGACACACAGACTGAGCGTGTTGAAGTCTGGCTCTACCATCCTGTTGAGGTTGATGATGCCATCGCGACCATTCAACGACATCGCTCCCAGAGTACGCGAGACCAGTTCCCACAACTCTTGCCAGTGTGGCCGCAGCCTTGCGCCCGTTGGGCTACTTTGCTTGCCATCCCGGCATGGCCTAGTCCTAACGTACCTATCTGCATCGATGCTCGGCAATATGATGGTAGGATCTTCGCATGCATGAGTCCGGGGAGCATCGACAAATTCACCGTGCTACAACTTGCCGGCCTCTGGGGGCACCAGGTTGATGTCTACACTCCCTATGCGGCTTTTCCCTTGGCCAACGATGAAGATCTCCAAATCGTTCCCGGCCTCTGCATAACGATTGTTCCCATTGGCGGCCATCCAGGTCCACACCTTGACCTTGCCATTCTCTTGAACTCCCCATTGTCATGGGGTAGAGGTCGACCTTATGATCTCCAGACGACCTCGAGCCTCTATTGTGTCAGCACTGAAATCGGGCATAGGCTGTTTGAATTGCATCCAGCCAGATCTCGGCAGTTTAGGAATGACCTGGCATACTTCTTGCCCTGCCCGCTACCCCAACTGAGGCATGAGCCCTCCCGGCCTCGTGTTGACAATGCTGCAGTTCGAGGTTGGCCCTGTCGGACTGTCATGGCCGCCGCCAGTGCAGAGAGTGGACCTAGAGATCAAAGGGGCCATCTTGTGATGGTAGATTGCAGACCTCTGCTACAGGGGTGGCACATGACTTGGGCCCAGGATGGGTGGCTCAATGAGAGACTTCTGCGCGAAGACCTAAGTGCCTTTGTGCCCGCCGGCTACTATGTGGCCTTCGAAGAGATCCCCGCATATCGCGGCTGGTTCTATCTAGAGCCAGGACAGTGGATCACCGCAATCTATGTACCCGGTGCGGCGGCGCCATGTGCGAATCCTCTTCAGCACATCCTCCCCTGTGATCAAGGTCAAAGACTTTATGATTCTTTTTGCTCCCGCCGAGCTCTGAAGCCGCAGCCATACTGCTTACGTGGAACAGACACTGAATCCACCACCTGTGCATTTTGCAGTCGAGTAGAAATGTGGACTTCCAGCTTAGAAGCACAAGCCATAGCCGATGGCGACTGGAAGCTCACCCCTTTCCTCCTGCATCTCCCCTCCGATCCTCATTTTGAGGTGGAGCACACCGGCAGTTGCTCTGGCAAGGGAGCCTTCTCTCTCTACTTTGACTCGAACAGATACCAGGCCACTACACAACAGCAGGACCATCAAAGGCCGGTAAATTCATTCCGAGGCCGGCTTTCCTCCAGCCTGGTCCTTTGCGTCTTATGTGGACAATTTCAGCCAACACGTGGTGCGCTCAGCTGCCCGGACAGCACAGGTTACCCAGCTGCAAAGACCGAACTCAGGTCTCCAGCGATCAAGGAAGTGACAACAGGGTCCCGTAGTCGCCATCCGATTGCTAGCATTGGGCTCGGGAAAGGCTGGCGTCGTCCTATCCCGACACCATGCAGACGAAGAAGTTCCGTTTTCTATCTGAGTAAGTTCAGCGACTCTGATAGGGAAGAAGACGAAAGTCAGCTTGTTACGCTTCTTGAGCAGTGTGTCCAGCGGCAAGACAGACCCTTCTTTCTGGCCGCCACACTGCTCGAGACCATCTTCGAGCACTTTGCAGGGCACGGGCACAACAGGCCGCACCAGATCTTGGCTACAGCCCCACTTGACCCTAAAGAGCCGGAGATAATTTTGCTTGAGGACACACTAGGCCCCCAAGACATGCCGGATACTAGAAGTAGCGCACATGATGTGATCAGTGACCTTGGGACCGTCCCCACCGAGGGACACCCACCCTGTCAACAGAGGATCCGCATTGGTGATACCCAGCTTGGCTTCACTTGGGTGCAGCTTCAAAGGCTTCTTGCCACTCCGTTGGAACTGCATACCTGGGAGGAGTTGCAAGGCATTAATGCGACTGCACCCCCTCAGCTCACTGCCGCCCTTGAAGACATTGTGCGGGCAGTCAGCCCTGGGGATGTTCTTTGCTACACTGATGGCTCTTATTTCCCAGCTGCTGCAGGAGGCCAAGAGGCCTCAGGCTGGGCCTTTCTATTTGTGGACCCGCATAAAGGAGAAGTCGCCTGGGCAGCTGGGGCTGTACCAACATGGGCGATTGCCGAGATGGGGAGGGCCTCTGCGTACTTGTCCGAATGCTTCAGCCTGCTGATCGCTCATTTGTATGCTGTTGTTGGCTTCGGAGAGCGACGTTTGATTTTCCGTGGGGATTGTCAATCAGCAGTGGGCGTTGTGCAGGGTTCCATGAGCTGCCACATGGGAGCCACTCCCCAAGCCCTCTTGAACATAGCAGTACTAAGAAGATGCATTGCCAAGTTTCGTGACGGTGCTGAATACGTCCCGGGCCATTCAGGCATCTTCTTCAACGACAGGGCTGATGTACTAGCCAAATGGGGTGCAGTGCATACTAAATCCAACTTGGCCTTCAATGCAGGCGAGCCCTTTGTGCAAAGCTGGCTCAGTCAGGGAGGGATCCACTTGCCTTGGGCGGCCATTGTCTTGCAGTGCGCTTCTGGCAGCCCCAGCTTACCGCCACTAGCCGGCGGGCTTGGAGATGATACCGACCATGGACACATGTCGTTGCGGCAACTTGTCGAGCCTTTTGTGCCTCCAGCCGTTCGGTCTGTCTCTGACTCTTCGCTTGAAACCGCAGCCTCGGAGCTGCGTCTGCTAGTGGTGTCCTTCAACGTGCTCTCTTTGGGTGCCAGCTTGGAAGGCGAAGAAGGCTCAGGCTGTGGTGAAGCAGGCTTGCGCTACAGACCTGGTCGTGCCGCCATCCTAGAAACCCAACTTCACACTCTCAAGGCCTCTGTTGTTGCTCTACAAGAAACGCGCTGCCCGGAAGGCGCGACCACAGTTGGCCATTACTATAGGCTTAGTGCAGGAGCCCTTAAAGGACAACTTGGCACTGAGCTTTGGTTCCACACTGGGCTACCGATTCTACAGCCTGCGGACAAGTCCTTTTCCCCCACCTTCTTCACTGCAGATGCTCTTGTCGTTGTACATAGTGATCCTCGTCGCATGCTAGTCAGGTTTCAAGCAGGTCGGCTCAGGATCCTTATTGCCTCTGTCCACGCCCCTCACAGAGGACACGAGCAACACTGCATTTCCGAATGGTGGTCGCAAACTCGCAATCTCCTGCACAAGTACGGCCACCTGTCTCTTCTTGTGGTAGCAGGGGATGTCAATGCTTCGGTCGGAAGTTTCCGCTCTCGGTGGGTTGGCCCTATAGGTGCTGAAGGTGAAGATACCCCAGGTCAGTGGTGGCACCAGATTCTACGTGAACAGGAATGCTTCCTGCCCTGCACTATGCAAGAATGTCATGAAGGTGAAACAGCCACCTACACTCAGAAACGCAACAAACAGTCCTGCCGACCGGACATGATCGGTATTCCGGAGGACTGGCGTGTGGGCCAGATCTCCTCATGGGTAGCACCTGAGCTACATGTAGCCCTGTCCAGCCAGGATCACCATGCCACCTGTGTCCAGGTCATCCTTGACGTTTCTCAACCGACCAAAAAGGCTTCCAATTCGCCTTCCCGCATTTCTGCCGAAGTGATACAGGACCCTGCCAACAGGGACCGCATCCGATCCCTCCTTGCCGCTGCGCCTGTTATCCCGTGGAGTCTTTCTTCACATGGACATGCTGCAGCGCTGGTGCAGTATCTCCAGCAAGGTCTGGGAAAAATTTTTGCAGCTAGTAAGCCAAAGCCAAGGCATCCATACATCTCAGATGCCACTTGGGCCTTGCAAAGGGATGTTACCTTCCGGAAGCGGTCTGCGCATCGGCTCCGCTACCATATCAAGCGCCAGCTGCAGTTCGCGTGCTTCATTGCATGGCGGAAGGGCACGCATGGCCCTGATCATTTTACGACTCCCCTACAGGGCCTTTGGCTACGGAAAGCTCGCATTGTGGAGCTCGCACATCTATACCATATCCACAGAGGCTGTCGTCGGCTGCGCACCTCTTGCAGGATCGATAGAGATGGCTACATCAGTAACTTAGCCGACCAAGTTGCCCACAACCCCAGTAATGAGGTATATGAAGCCCTCCACCGCCTGCTCTGCCACCGCCGTAAAAAACCCTTTGCACCGGAGCCCTTGCCTAAGCTCCTGGATCGGGCAGGCAATCCTTGTGCAGGCCTTGCTGAGGTTAGAGCTAGGTGGAGGGAGCATTTCGGTGACATGGAGGGAGGTACCCCAACAGATCTCAGTCAGCTCCCCAGTGCCTTGCTTGAAAGGGAGCTCCAGGCTGAGCCTTGGCCTGCGCCACCGGATGTGCACGCCATTCCAAGTTTGGGGGATTTGCAAGCCGTTCTCCAAAAAACTAAGCTAGGCAAGGCACCGGGACCAGATGGAATTCCAGGTTCCCTTCTTAAGCTGTTTTCTTCAGATTGCGCCCCTCTGGTGTACCCGCTGCTTCTCAAATTGATTTTGAGAGGATCAGAGGCCATAGGCCTCAAAGGTGGGCTTGCGGTGAAATTTTGGAAGGGCAAAGGCTCCAAGTGCGAAGCTTCTTCGTATCGGCAGATCCTACTCGCTTCCAGCATTGCAAAATGTATCCATCAAGCTGTCAGACCTGCCATTCGGAGCCTCTTTGTATCCAGCACTCATCCGCTTCAGATTGGTGGAAAGCCAGGAGGCAACGTAATATATGGGGCACATCTCACAAGGAGTTTCCTGAGATGGCAGCTCAGCATGCAGCAATCGTGCTTTATCTTGTTCACGGATATCGCCTCCGCTTTCTATTCGGTCGTCCGCAGCCTTATCGCGGCAGGCCCGACTGCTGACCGCCAGCCGCCGGGCTTGGCCAACTTTGGCTTATCCGATGAAGAGATAGAGGCGCTTCGATGTCATGCTGCACAGCCTTCCGCCCTTGCTTCTGCAGGGGCTACTCCCTGGCTTGAATCTGTCGCCCATCGCCTCACGGAGGCGACTTGGTTTGTGATGCAACAAGACGATTGCCCGATACAAACATCGCGCGGCACACGCCCAGGCTCCGCTTGGGCTGATCTCCTGTTCGCTTTCGTTGTGCAAAAAATCTTGGCTCGGCGAGATTCTCTCGCAAAATGCGCTCACCCCGTGACTTTTGAGCCCAGTTTACCAGGGGATTCTACTCGTGATCTGCTTCCTTGCAGTGGAGAGAGCACCCATCTGCTCTCAGATCTCATCTGGGCAGACGACATAGCGACCATGAGGACCGTGCAGCGAGCTTCTGATTTGCCCACTGGAATCAAGGTTAGTGTAGGCACGAGCTGTGACGCATTCTCCGAGTACGGATTTCACCTCTCCTACGGACACAATAAGACTGCTGTCTTGGCCCAGCCAGTCGGCCTTGGATCCAGATCCACGCGACAGATACTCTTCGGGTCCAAGGGTATGCGAGGACGTATCCAAGCCTTGAGAGAACATGCCGCTCCGGTTATGTTGCCCCTTATAACTGAGTACCGACACCTTGGGGCACAAATTTCTCTCCAAGGGCGCATGGGACCGGAAATCCTCTATCGCATTGCGCAGGCTAGGGCTGCTTTTCAAGAGAGCCGCCGGAAGGTCTTCAAGGCACCAGGCATACCTGTGGCTAGAAAGGCCCATATCCTTCGCACTTTTGTGCTCCCCAAACTACTCTTCGGGGCAGGTGCCTGGCCGCCGCTGAACAACAAGGAACAGCGCCTCTTCTACGGGGCGCTCTGGTCCTTTTATAGACAGGTGCTATGTATACCGAGGACCTCAGACCAGCACTATTCCTTTGCTACAGTGCTTGCTTTGGTCAAAATGCCCGCCCCTACAGTCATGCTTCATGTGCAGAGGCTCCTGTATCTGGGCCAGCTGTTCCGGAGCGGGCCAGACGAGCTTTGGACTCTCATTAAGCTTGATCGCGGCTACTCCCAGTTGATGCAAGAGTCCACCCGTTGGCTCCATGGCTGGGTCCACAGTACCTGCCCGCTCCCACATCCTGACGAGGATTGGAACTGTTGGCGGCATTACCTTGAACACGAGCCCAAGAAGTTCAAAGGTTGGGTGCTCCGAGCGCAGGCCTTGGAAGCCCGGCGCTGCCATGTGGTAGCTGCCCTTGATGGCCTCTACCGTGCACTGCGGATCTATGTGGATCCTGCTGCCCAGCCTGTGCCTCGGCGTGGGTCTGATGTCGAGGTATGCATCCCGTGCGCGCGCAGCTTCTCTTCCAGAGTCGCGTGGTCTTGTCATGCACAACGTGTGCACGGATATAGAACACACGCCTACCTTCTCCGGGCGTCTATGAGCAAACCCCTCTGCCGAGGCTGCGGGAAAATTTATGGCTCCATGGGGCGTCTCCAACGCCACCTCATGTATAGCGCCCGCTGCGTCCAAGAATGGGGTGTTTTTCAGCCTGAAAGGCCGGGCTTTCCTGACGCTCATCAGCAAGCCCCACCGGAGCAGGCCGAGGGTCGCCTTGATGGTGTTCCACAGTTTGACTACCAGCCAGGAGTTTCCGAGCCACTTCTGCAAGCACTCCTGGATTCCGACTCTTGCGATGAGTCCCTCCTTTGGGAGATTATAACGGATCATGTGGAGCCGCTTGATGTGATTCGAGGCACGGTAAGTCGCTGGGCCCTGTGCTGCAGCCGCGAAGAGACTGCAGAAACGGTTCAAAACCTGCTACTCCTGCTCGATCCTGATCTTCTCGAGGTCACACCCTCTCAAACACATGACAAGCAGCCTGAGCCTGCTGATGTCTCTGTTGAGTGGACTGCCCTGGCTCCGGTTCAGCTTTATGTTCAAGGCTCACGCCCGTCCGTCACCCTTCAGAGCCCCCCGCCCTGCTACCTCTCCCCTCATGGTTGTAGCAGTATCACCTTGCGCAGTGCATCCGAGTATGCTTGCTGGCTGGAACAAGCGTGTTTCTGCATTGCCCAATGTATAGGGGGCGGTGAGGGCGCAGCTCCTGTCATCCTGTGTACTGGGATTGACGGTGCTTTGGGACCCGCCAAAGATTGGTTGGTGGCTGTTGGAGCGACCTTCAGCCCCGACGGGGTTTCATTTGCAAGGGGCTGAGCCCATCTGTTTCACCTGGAATTCAATGCTAGGCGAGCGTCGGACACGACTCTAACGCAGAGAATGAAAATGAAATATATATAGTACCTATTATATATGTCTATACATATGTTCGCGTCTGCAAATGTACATGCACCTCATGGCAACGACGTGGTACACCACGGCTGCAACCTCAGCTTGCACAAAGCACAGGAGGCATATGCTGAATATTTGCTGAATCCATGCGAGCCATTCGCCATCTTTGTCAGCCAGGCTACACACAAGGGAAACACGAGCGCAGCACCCCACTCCACAGCTCGTAGACCTGACGAGCATCTGCCCAATCATGATTTGTAAATAAATGCCTCGCTGGCTCTTCTTGAGACGTCACGAGCTTCACCACCACCAGCTTCATCCTCCTGCTTCTGTCGCTTGTCCTGCTCCTTCTCTTCCTTCTTCAGCCCTCCCGCCATTCTTCACATTTCGCGCTGTCACAATAAAACAACATTCACGTGACTCATTAAGACCCTTTGCTTGCACTATGTTGCATACGCGAAAGTCTGGTGCAAAGTGGCGAACAACATCGGACAACCAAGTTCACGGTTCCCCTTCTTAAGTAATTACTCATTTAGCATGGGTCATAGATGCTGGCAGAATGCTTTCCGGGAATATCTGAGCAATCATTTGTCTGAGCAGTACGGGCTGTTGCCAATGGTGTGCCAGGCTATAATTAATTGCCAGAATGGCGAAGAATCCCATAAGTGGCAATCAATAACTTCCTCGAACCTGCCACCTCCGAATTTGCACCAACCACACAAGGTCCAGAATCTAGAAAATCTAGAATGCAACGACAACCTCGAGGCAACAGCCACGACCCGTCGTGTCAGTCTTCTCGAACCTCCAGAGTCACGTCCCGCGGCACGTTGAGGCTGCGAGGTCCAGGAGTGGAGAATGCATATGAGGAACTCCTGCAGTCTCAACAAAAATCGGAGGCACTCTGGCGCACGTGAACGGTGTATGTGCAGCATAGCAAGTCAGCAAACCAGCACCAGGCCTTGATACTACAAATGAGCTCCGAAAGGAGTTGCAATGTCTGCATCAGCCATGCCACAGCACCGAAGAACAAGCCGGGCTCCAACCTGGTCTTTCGTGTATTGTGGCTGCAAAATGCTTCCAATAAACTCAAGACAAGTCCTCTGCCTGCTGCAGCGTTTGTCTTTTCGATGGTATCGCCCGGATCTTTGGGACCGTTCATAGATGCTGTACTACCAAAACCCGACAGCGGCCGAGCAGCTCTACTTCACAGATGAGCATGACCACCACTGCCGGGGCCAGAAGCATGACCCGCGGAACAGGCAACAATACAGATGCCTGTCAGGGCAAAACCGATCATGCTCTTTCGCTTAACCACAAACGAGTAGCTGCTCCACCTTGCCCAAGCGATTGCATGTAAACATGGGAACATCTGGCATGTCTACAACCTTTGTCAACCATTTTGGTGGAACTCCCCGCTGCCACGCCAAGGAGAGCCGCAGAGAGCCAGAAAGGGTCATCAGAAAGCTTGGCCACAAGGCCTAGCAACACAATCGAGATAAGGGATGCTGGTGTGATATGCTCGGTGCGCAGCCTCCCCAGCGCTGGAGTTGCCCTATCTGTGCGGCACGCACCACAAAAAGCGTCGTCAAGAGACCTCAGCTTGTCGCATCTTGTCGCAGTCGCCGGTACTTTACAACTTTGGCCGTTAGTGGAAGGGCTGGGATCCCAACTGATAGAACGCTTGCGTCCGGCTAAGCGCAACAGCCGTCGCCAGCCGCGCGTCCTCAGAACACCCGTCAATTGCGGCACTCAAACTTGCCGCCGAATGCCCCCGCCAGATGAAAGCTGCCAACTTCGCCCAGGCCCTGTATTCACCGAGGCTCAGCAAGCTCGTCGCAGCGGCAACCCGTGCGCAATCGCCGCACACCATGGCAGCCAAGTGCAGACTATGTGGCACAAAATTGCATTTCTCATACAGGTCGGACGTCGTTGGAATGCTTGAGACGTTCCTGCTGTTGGGGCATGAAGGAGGAAGCTGGATATTGCACAAGTCAGTTGTAGATTGGCATGTGAGGCTTGGCAGAATTTGAAGTTGCCCTTCCGGGTCTAGGCCACAAGGAATGGTCAAGTCGACGCAAAAACCCAACGTACAACTTACCAGCATTCTCACGAAAGTCCGTTGTCAGGAAATGCATGAAAGACCTCTTAACAATCGAGGCTGAGAACCTTCGTGTTGGGAAGGAGCTCCGACACCTTCGAGAACTTGGGCTTCTTCAGAACCGGCGGAGGAGTGCTCTTCCTCGCGCGCTTGCAAGATAACCTCTGACCAAGAAAACCAAAGCAAAAATATGCTGGAGAGCTGGATGATCTCCATGAAGGACGGCTTCAGCGATGCGCCTCACAAGCACATCACATTTGCAGCACAAGTACGGGAAGACGTTCCTCCTGCTGCAGCCTCCAACCAAGAAGCCGTCAATGTTCGGCTTCTTGATGAGCTCTGCGCCTAGGAAGGTTGCAAAACTGCAGGGATTGCAAACATGCAGGACACACAAGCAAGTACTTAGAATCAGGCAGTTCTCCACGGTAACAGAGCCGCCATACTGGATCCGGACCTCTACCAGACGACAAAGCTCGTTTTCAAACGGGCTACATACAACAAGTGCTCAGGCCTTTTCTGCCACGTCCTCGCTCACAGCCTTCGCCAGGTAAGAGCGGATCGCGGCATGCGTCTCCTCTGCCTGTAATCTGGAACACAGACTGGTGCAAACAGTCGACGATTTTCGTCCGATGTCTCGCCGCACCTGTTCGGGCGTTGCCACCTTTCCTGTTCCAATGGCCCAAACAGGCTCGTATGCAATGACGATGCGGTTCCAGTCCTGCGGAGAAAACGAGCCAGTTACACGGTGGCAGGGCTGCACACGTGCAGAAACAACTCCGCCTCAGCCTTCACTTTCTTAATGACCGGTGCCAGCATCCGCTCATTGACTTCATTGGTCTTCCCACCCTCACGCACATCCACCCGGTTTACATGGAACGGATTGAAGAAAGGGGCAGACGACCTCACGCTCCTCCAGCAGCTCGCCAATTGCCAAGACCACCTGCTCTCAGCTGTAAAAAGGTCAGGATCCGATGATCCGACTTAATCAAAAACCGTCAAGCAGTCAAGCACCTTGAGGTCTGCAGCGAGGGCTTGGGCCACCTTTTCTGCGACGTCCTGTCACTTGAACTCATGGGCATCGGTCCAAAAGCTGGATGCTCAAGCTACCTAGCTACTGAAGCCCTGTTTATGATTGCTGTCCAGATTGCAGTGCTCCACATGTGCCACAACTCTGCTCCAGGCACCTCATCGGTTTCGCCATACTTGGTCCGCCGCTCAGAGTGGCCAACTAGAGTCCACCTGCTCCGCACAGGCAAGAAGCCTTGTTGTCTCGTACAGTCGGCGTGTAGGATTGGCTGGATGGACGAAGATCACCAACATCGACCAGTGTAGCTGGAGCGGAACTAGTGGTTTATTTGAGTTGTGAGCAAATTGTCTGAATGAGTGATGACATGCAATACCAGCACGACGACATGTTGCGATGCATTTGCTGATTTCTGCCCCAGTTGCTGCACGCGCGAGTCCTTCAACTGCGCTGCGCTGACCTCCGCTGAATGCTCGCAAGAATGGGGCAGGAGAATACTATCGAAAGGGATTGATGGCTTCTAGGAAACTGGTAATGCCGCGCGGCAACAGGAAGAAAATTCTGCCAGCACGGCAACAGGAAGAAAATTCTGCCAGCATAGATCCCAAACAATGAAACAGCATTTAAGCAGTCCAAGCTCCACATACCCTAGAACCATTCCAGAAGCACTCCTGAGGAGCTCAATTTGCACACTGTGGTGGAACAACGAAGGGCACCCTAGATCACAGGCACTGCGCACATGCACCGGAAACATGAGTCCAAACCAACACAACATGTGTGCAAGACTGCAGCTTGCGCGCAATGTTTGGAGGCCTTCAACACGAGTCCCAGCCAAAATAGGCACGGAACCGTCAAATTGATGCAGACCGCCCTTCTTATGTGCACTTTCCAGACGAAGAGTCGTTCAAAGGATCATGCCAAAACCTGAAGAGCACAGCAACTGCACACATATCCGATAGGCCTCTCCAGTGAATGCTCCCTCCCCGGTCTTGCTGCCTGCGCCACTGATGCTCAAAGCACAATTTTTTCAATACGTTCCAGCTCTCGACAGGAGCATATTGACGTGGGCTGCATGCATGAATCGCTTGTGGAACTAAGCCCTCCACAGTTCTGCGCGCAAGCAGAGATGCCCATCTTCTCAAGAGGCTGCTTCACTTTCAGAAGATGGGGCCTAAAATCAGAACAAATGCTGATTCTCCACATGCCAAGATCCAAGACCAGATTTGGTACGCAAAATGCAAACCTTCGAAGTCCATAGCAGGCAGGATCCTGCACAAGAGAACATGTATGAATGTATGTATGTCTGTATGTATGTATGTATGTCTGTATGTATGTATGCATGTTTGTGCATATGTAAGCTTGTTGTGCATGTGCGTGCAATGCATGCTATGTATTGCTCGAGAAAGAGATATGTATTTCTGCCTAACAGCATTCTGTGTCTTGCGGGTGGACCATATTGCTCCCTATACTCAATCGTCATCGCCATCAGTGAGCCGGCGGAGTTGAGGTCTCTGAAGGCCCAAACACTCAACAAGCACAAGTGGTCTTTCTGTATTCCCTTCGAGCAAAGGAAGCTGATGGCAACATCACCAAGCCCAACAAAGGTGCCTTTGGTGCTACTCAGAAGTGCAGACGGAACACTCTGCTTGTTCTCTAAGCCTCGCACAACATAGGGCATGCAAACACCTCGATTTTTCTCTTGTCCACAGGTACCTGCCGGCACAGGACCAACTCAACAGAGACTCCACCACGACTGGATGCCAATACCATACAAAGACGTTTCGATAGCAAGAAACTGACGCAGTGCGGAATCATGCTTTGCAGGAACTCACCTTGCTGAAGTGAGGAACAGAACAGCCCTGCAAAGCAACGCCTGGTTCTTCCAGTCCTGGATTAGCTGCAGTGCTTCTTTGATCGTCTTCGGGTTGCACTTCCTGCTAGTCGGATTGCGGGCTGCGTGCCGTCTCCACTGCCTGTCCAACATAACATGACACTATGTGCTATCATAAGGCCGCGACCAGTTTCCTCCAACGATCGGCTTCCGCGGCATGTCAAGAATATCGAGCGCGCGATGGCAATTGTTTTAAGGCAGCTAACTGCCGTCGTCTTCTCAAGTCGCTGGTCGCTTGAGCAACAGCACAGACGCATTCATCAAAGACACACAGAGGTTACAATAGTGTGGTTTAGGACCTTAGGAGACATGATGGCATAAGCGGTGTGTTTACTGCCTGATTGGTTCGTGTGTTGATTGAAGCCATGAAACCCACCTCCGTCTGCTGCTGAAGGCGCAACGCCAATGCCTCCAAATCCTGCTCACGCTCCTCCTGAACGCTTCAGCAAATTACATTACACCACACTGCCTTATCTGAGCCTTATCTGCTGCTGTTCCGTAAAGTTAGGCTGACATGTGTCAGTGCACAAGCTGCGGCTGTTACGGAATCCTTACACTCAGCTACTCTCCTGGGCTTGGCAGACTTCGAAGGCCAACTGTTCACGGGCCGCCAGTGCCTGAGCATGGCGACGATGGGATTTGCTCAGCAGGCACAGCTGCACTCTGCAAGCCTGCTCTCTCTTCACGAGCTCCTTGTACCGCACAGCAACCTGACATTTCGCTGTCAACATGCACTTTCCTGCAGAGTTTGCCACCTCTAATCAAGCAGATCACGTCAAGCCATAAATCTAGCAGCCTAGCACCAACACGTGAACAATGCTGCTTTGAATCCTCCTCCTGCAATGGGCGGAGAGCCCCGCCCTTGGAATCTGCCTCAGCACAATAACAAACCCATGCTCAATGCGTTCAGCTTTCAACACATGTCGAATTGACTGGGGTCGGACCCGATAGAATATGCCATGGCTATTGTCAATGGGTTCTCAGCACAGCGCATGGCGAATGTTTTCATCAGCCCAAAGAGGGGCCAATGGTCGACGACGTGCCTTTTGCGTTGCAAACAACATCCCATTTCCTACTTGAGAAATTTATTCCGTGCTTGTCACAGCCTCAACGTTGTCGCCAGCGGGAAGCGTCGCCATGCATCCCACGATGGGCTTACGAGAAGAACTTAAAACCATTGCAGTCTGTGGCTCGTGCATGTTGCTCTGCCGTAGCATAAACGGTGTTCATTTCATTTCGCATAGCCACAGCCCGAACCACATGCACTTGGCGTCGACTTCAACAGGCTCGATGCCATCCAGCTCTCCGAGCACGCTCCAAGATGATGTTTGCACATGTATCAACATGTTAGTTCACCGACACAGCATGTTCGTGCAAGTTTGCACAAGTTGACAAAACGAGAAACATCGCATGGGGTTCAATGGGTTTGAATCACATTGTTTTTGTTGCATTGGCCCCTTCCGTGTCCAAAATGTTAGGATCGCGGGCTTATTTCAAGGGTATCCATCGGAGAATGCTTTGCAACCATGCTTGGGGGTATCTAACGAAAAGTCAGGTCCAAATGGCTTCGCTAAGCCTGAAAGCCTATCTTTTCGGTGGTTGATGGCCTTGGAATCGAGCATGAGATTTCGCAAGGTCGGTGGGAATTCTTGAAACTGGATTCGAACTGGAGTTCGAACAGAGAACCCCCGAACCCAAGGTTCGAACCCAAGACTCGAACACAAGTTTCAACCCCAGATCCAAAAGATATCAAATTCAAATCTACAAGAAGAAAGCCACAGTGCCAAATACGAAAAGAAAACAATCAAATCCGTTTTCAAACTAGTTTGGGTCGTTTTCTTACCTGTTCCTTCCAAATACTTTTAAAAGAAAATGAAAAATGTGCACAACTCAAAACCACCAAACAACCACCACCAACCAACTGCAACAACCACTTTCCACCACCCACCTCACCACCAACCAATCCACTGGATGCAAACCCATTTGAACATCCAAATCAAACCCAGAACTGAACATAAGTTCAGAAAATGGAACTCGCGGTCTGACACTTGTAGATTTTGTTAGAACCGAATGCGGCAAAAGAAAACCGAGAAAAGCCATACGAGACAGTTTTTGGAAGTCCAAAAAAAAATTACAAATCTGGAATGCCGGCAAAAACCGCAGGTTTGAAATCACGTCATCTGCTCTTTTTAGCACCAGGCAGAGCCAGATAGCTGGGTATGCAAGTGAGTGTGCAAGATGCCAGAGCGGTAACAAGCCCCACAGTGCCTTAAGAGAAATAGGCACTCTCTCTGTGGCAGGTGTTGTCAACTCCCATTCTGTAGTGCTACAGGCCTTGTTTCAGGACCAAGGCCAGAATTCTGTCATTGAGGGTCTGTCAATTTTGAGGGCTGGAGGC
>CAJNDV010006014.1:47726-58189 GCA_905221635.1 Symbiodinium sp. CCMP2456 | reverse complement strand
TACGGGTTTAGGGTGCAGGGGTTTAGGGTTTAGGGGTTTAAGGTTTAGGGTTTAGGGTTTAGGCTTTAGGGGTTAGGGGTTAGGGGTTAGGGTTTAGGGGTTTAGGGGTTTAGGGTTCAGGGGTTTAGGGTTTCAAGGCTAAGGCTTGCTTTTGAGGGATCTTGTCCAATCGCCTGAACGTTTTGGAATCCCATTCTGACTGAGCGACTGTGGCCGGTAACTCATACAGTAGAAGTAGAAGTGGGTTCAGGTCTAGGGTTTTGGGCTTAGGCTTAGGGTTTGGGGTTTGGGGCTTAAGGTAAGGATCTTCCATCACACACCATCAGAAACCTCTGAGAATATGCTTGTAACCCTATAAGCCCCTGAAAACCCGACGACTTGTCTCTGGCTTCCATCCAGTCTTTATAATCTTTAAGCCATGTAAATCGCAAACCCCAAATCCTGAACCCTAATCCCAGTATCCTGACTTTCTAAATTTATAAGGACTTCGGAAATAGATCATAACAAGGAGCCCTAAGTAAGAAGGTTGCATAGGGCTCAAATATACCCCAAACCCCCAACTTAAACCCTAAACCCTAAATTCCTCGCAACCCTAGAGCCCCAAACCCTCGAGGCTGAAACCCCAAAACCCCAAACTCTACTCCCTTTTCTCTTCAGCAAGGCCCCTTTGTTGGAACTCTGACCGTAATCCTTGCCGTAGCCCTGAAAGGAATCCGAAAAGGATCCCTTAAAGGATCCCTTAAGGGAACCTTTAAAGGATCCCTTCAAGGTGTCTTTAAAGGATCCTTTAAAGGATCCCCTAAGGGACCTTTAAAGGATCCCTTCCAGGATCCCTTAAGGATTAATTACTCATAGAAACCTTGTCAAGGAAGCTGTCAGAGAGAACCCCTCGACTGCCTCGAAACCCTTCGATCTCGAGAATGCCCCTCACCGCCGAGGAGTAGTTTCGATATCTGGGAACCTTGGATTTTTAGGGTTTAGGATATATCTTGGAACCCTGGCTTCTGCAAAGCATAAGACTTCAGGCCCCAAACCTAAACCCTCCTAAACCTAAACCCTAAACCCTAAACTGTTCAGGATGGAAGTTGAGAACCTAGAGGTTAAGAAAGGAGGGAGTCTCTACCCAGTTCCTAGCGCGATTGAAAGGGTGTTAGGGACTGTATGGGACTGCAAGTGGGTTATGGGTAGCGTAGGAACCTGATTAAGAAACCCTGGCCCTGTAACCCCAATATATGAGGGTTCATATGAGCAGTTCTCTGAATTAGGGTCCCCTTTCAGGTCCCCCAAATAGTACGGCACCCTATGAAAGGACCCTAAAAGGGACCCTAATTTAGAGAACTACCCATATTAAGAACCCTCATAAAGGCCCAGGGTTTCTTAATCAGGTTCCGGTTCCCATATTACCTTAATTGGGGGGGGTTAATGATCGATGGAGCTGTTTGTACTTAAACCCTAAACCTACTCCCCCGCTGAACCTCCAAGTAGGAGCCAAGCCACGGCTTCCAGGTGGCCGGCAATGCGCGTTCGGATCACCTGGATGCGGCTTAGGGTTTAGGATTAGGGATTTGAAGGTTTTAGGTTTCGGGTTTGGGGTTTGAATTACTTAAATGTGCCGTTGTAAGGAGAGCATGTGCGAGTTGCTATACACCCGGATCAAGGAAAGGCAGATCAAGCATCCTAACAAGAACCCCGATGAAACTCTATAAAAGTTGTGAATGAACGGTTTGTGAAAATTCTAGTAAGCCTTATAAAACCCAAAACTACATCTGTAACACCCTTACCAGATGCTCAGTCACATCCAGGGGGTATGTGGCGATAGTGGCCGAGACCGCTGCAGAAGCCCCAGCGCAAGCGGGAACCCAAAACGGTGCGAAGGGCAGCCTCATCGGATAAGCTTCGGGTTTTGCGGTTTAGGGTTTAGGGTTTAGGGTTTAGGGCGGTTCCAGAAATATTGTGGATTTAACGGTCTGGGGCTTAGGGCTTGCGCTTAAGCTGTACAGGGCCTTCGCAAGGGTCCTAATCAGGCTTTGTATGTTGGGTTTAGGGTTTAGGGTTTAGGGTTTAGGGTTTAGGATTTAGGGTTTAGGGTTTAGGGTTTAGTCCAAAGAGCCTCACAGTGCACCAGCTGAGGTGCCGTGATAAAAATGGGGCCTCAAGAATTAGAATTGCGGTGTTGCGGTATACTACACAATACTTATGACAACTTGCTTGTCCACTATTCTAGAGGAACTAAAGCCGAACCTTTGGGATGATGCAGGGGTCATAATACCAGTAGAAGTTACCTACTCTACTACCCTAAACCCTAGACCCTAAACCCTAAACCCTAAATCCTAAAATGGAATCCTAAGGAATAGTATTGTTGATTTGGGCTCCTATATTGACCAAGTCAAGTGGTGTCGAGTTTTGGGCACGACAAAATGCTAGCCAAGAGATCCCCACGACACTTAAGCTGAAGTGGAACAAACGAGTTCCTTTAGGGTTTAGGGTTTAGGGTTTAGGGTTGAGGCCCCTTATAACTTCCTTGATTAAGAGATATTGGGCTCTCTGGGTCATCTCAGCCAGCTGACTCCTTCGCTTCCGGCGTCCTCGAAAGTCGTTTCATGATGGTTTCAAACATCAGGAACTGGACGCCCGCGAAGGGCACCACGCGATAAACAGTCGCCATGTGACCATACCTGGGGCTGATGGTTGAGATGACACATTCGTTTAGTGCTCTTTTTGGGGAAATGAAATAATCCACATATTCTGCACTGCCAGGAATCCGTAATTGTGGGATACTTCCCTGTGCATATTCTACAATAACAAGAAAAGTACTTCCTCAGCCTTCCCCAGTACAATCAAATCTTAGGCCCTAGACCCTAAACCCTGAACCCTGCTTCTTACAGAACTGGCTTTGAAAAGAAGACCGCGGCAGGATTTCAGGTCCAGTGCCGTCCTCTGAAACTTGCCAAAAACTAGGACCCCAAACCCTAAACCCCAACCCCTCAAAAGAAAAAACAAAAATATATATATATATATATAGGGGACTTAATAATGAGAAAAGGGTTTGGGGACCCATCTTACTATAATTATATTGAGGAACCTCCAAAATAGTATAGGTAATTATGAAGGCCCCTTTTGATTTGTCCATAACTTACGCTGAGCACTAAACCCTGAGTCCAAGTCAAGCTGAGTCCAACGGGCTTTGGCAATAAACTGGCAGAATCCCTAAACCCTAAACCCTAAACCCTAAACCCTAAACCCTAAACCCTAAACCCTAAACAAGGCAAAAAGATTACAAAAAGAGCTCAGGAGCCAAAGTCCTTGGGGACCCGCAAGGCGCGCAATATCCCGAGCCAGCTCGATAGCACAGCGCAGGCTGTAAACTTTCGAGGGCGTGACCTCGGATCTTTCAGAAGCTTCAGCTCTGGCTGTCTCGAATTTGGGTTTAGGGTTTAGGGTTTAGGGTTTAGGGTTTAGGGTTTAGGGTTTAGGGTTTAGGGTTTAGGGTTTAGGGTTTAGGGTGGAGGGATCCCTGAACCGTGAACCCCACAGCCATTCTCTCTTCTTCAACAACCAGGCCCAAAAAAGTTCAAACTTTTTAGGATGGACCTAATCGATAAGGCCCAAAAGTTTAAAGTTCTCCTAGTGGCTATCTAAGCTTAGAGTTTAGGGTTTAGGGTTTAGGCTTTAGGGGTCCCTGAACCGTGAACCCGAAGGCCCAAACCCTAACTTGAGACGAAACATGGAGGTTGCCTGGTTGATATGACCGTTTCCATTCCTTTTTTTAGGCTCATGTTGCACCCGCAAATGAAGCTAGCTGCTACTACTGAGCCTGCTCCCGCTGTGGCTTTTCAGTGTGAATGTACATAGTTTCGGATGCCACTCTAATTTGCCCTATATTTTTTATACCGAATAACAAAAACCTGCTCCTTCTAAACCCGGTTTACTACCAACCTGTAGAACCATTATCAAGACCCCATGTATTGACCCTAAACCCTAAACCCTAAACCCTAAACCCATTCCCACCTGGTAGATCAGCCTCACCCGGTCCAATGGAGCGGTGACAGTTTTGGCGACGACCCCTGGAGGCCAGCGGAGGCAGCGCAGGTGTGAGGGTTCCTTTAACGGCTTCTTTCCGGACAGGGTCTAGGGTTTAGGGTTTAGGGTTTAGGGATTCTTTGGGTCCTAAACCCTAAGCCCTAAGCATTTTTTTGGGGGGTAGGTTTTGAGGTTTAGGATGTAGGCTTTGGGGCTTAGGCAGCATAGGGCATAGGATTCTACCTTGCGGTGCTTGGGGTGTAGGCAAAGCCGATGGTTTGCTGTCAAGGGGGCTTTGCTGCAAGAACATAGCGGAGATTACTCTTCGCGCTAGATGGATATCTGAGACACAACAGACAAAAAAGACAACCCTAAACCGGATAAGGCTCAGATGGGTAGTTGTCAAAATTATGGTCCCTTTTGGGGTACCCTAAATAATAGGTGCCGTATTATAACAAGGGCCCAAAAAGGGACCATAGTTTTGACAACCACCCAGATGTGGGTGGTCTCGGGTGGGAGTCAGGCGGGCTGCCACGAAGTCCAGGTGGGCCGGCTCTTGGGAAATCCCATCCCAAACCCCAAAAGGGTTTAGGGTTTAGGGTTTAGGGCCCAAAACTCTGAAAATCCCGAAGCTCGAAGCGCTAAACTCCATAGACACCCCCCTCAAACCCATAATGCCAAAAGAACCTGTCAATACCTACGATACCACAGCAGCCCCAGAAAATAATCTACAAGACCCAAAACCCAAAACCCTAAACCCTTTTATAAACCCTAAGCCCTTAACCCTAAAAGCCCTAAAAGCCCTAAGCCCTAAGCCCCCAAAAGAAGCGCCTGCGATGGAGCCCACCACCAGGAGCTCGACGGGGCTGAGCTCGGCTTCGCCGCGTGTCACCTCTTCTGTCGGTTTAGAGCTTCGGTTTTAGGGCTTCAGGGCTTTAGGGTTTAGGGTTTAGGGTTTAGGGTTTTGTGGCTTTAGGGATTTAGGTCCGAAGTTTACGTGTTTAGGGCTTTCGGGTTTAGCGTTGAGGCTTCAGTGGGGTTTCAGGGCATGGGGAAATGCATGGCGCACACGCTCCGGCAATGAGTGCTTCTGAAAAGCAATCGCATCGCTCTCTGTTTACACCACGCCGACCGAAGCCCAAGAACATCCTTCAAGAAAGTATCGTCAAGAGAACCGTTGTGTAGGACCCCGGAATTAATGTAGAACACCAAAACACCAAATTGCAAGCCCATTTCGCTGAAGAAGCTGTCATGTGCAGTAACATCTAAAACAAAAACCTCCTGAAGCCTTAGGCCCTAAATCCGAAAAAACCTTGAACCCTAAGGTCCATTCCCTGGACCTGTGCTTCAGCGCCTAAACCTTGCTCTGCCAGTGCAGCCCTAAGATTTGCTTTGTATCACGCGAAACAAATCGAAAACCCTAAACCCTAACCCCCTAAACCCTAAACCCTAAAAGATCTGTTTTTGTATCACGCGAAACAAATCGAAGCTCTTGCTGCTCCCAATGCTTGACAGTCCAATTGAACCCGGAGTCACCGCAAATTGAACTTCTTATTGTTGCGTGTCTGGGGACCGAGCTAGTTCTTGATCCCCAAAACTTTGAACATAGTTGCACATTTAAGTTTCTTTTCCAATCCCTGCATACGTTCAGTACTAAACTCGATATCTGGAGCCCTATCAAACCCCTAAACCCTACACCCTAAACACGCCTTTAGGGTTTAGGGTTTAGGGTTTAGGGTTTAGGGTTTCTGTACCCAGAAAAGAGTTCAGGGCTAAAGCGGGCTCAGGGTTTGGGGTGTAGAGTTCAACTCTTTTTGCCGCGAGGCTCGCGGCGAGACCTACCATGCTACTGCATTGGTCTCAACACTCAGCAGCATTAGTATCCTCTCATAGTCATAGTCCCTACTATACCTGTACAAACTATACTATTACATGCTATAACATACCCGAGCACCTTATCCATTATCAAATATTTAGCAAGCCACGGAATGCTATAGAACCCTATAAAGCCCCATAACAAAAACGTGTTCTGATTCAGGCCATACAAACCCTATAAGGCCCCCATCGGCGAATCCTATTCCAATTCTTGTGGATCCTTTTTTAAGACGGTATGGGGCCCCGCCAGCGCACCCAGCCCCGCAGCGGGCGCAGCTGCATCTGCCTGCTGGGACACAACTCAGAGACCTGTCTAAGGTTGAAACCATGGGCCCCTACCCTTAACCCTGGGATCCTTATGCAACTACTACATACCCTATATGTCTCAAGGGTCCCTAGAAAGGCCTAAGGGTCTTTTTGGGGGGCCCATGCTTCCAACCTTGGAACCTGCAAAATGCTAGGGGCTACCTGTCGCCGGAAAGACCTACTACTTTTCTAAGGAACTATATATAGAAACCATACCATAATAAGGAAGCCTAAAAAAAAAGTGGCTCTTTTCGGTTACAGGTAGGGCCTAGGGCACCAGGGCTCGGAGTCAGGGGTTCAGGTTTCGGTGTGGTTGATGGTGAATCCGAAAAAGGTTGGAACATGGGTTTAGGAGGATTAGTGCTAGGATCTCTTAAACCCTAAACCCTAAACCCTAAATTTAGCTCAAGGGCATGAGGAGAATGATGTTCCAACTTTCCGGCTACTATTCCAGCGGTTTGAAGTTTCGGGTTCAGTGGTTTAGGGTTTCGGGCGAAGGGTTTAGAGTTTTCGAGGTTTAAGGCATAAGGCCAGGGTCTGGGCAAAACCCACACAGACGCTAATCATACAGGGGCCTCAAGAATTTCAATAGGGTTCCTTTGAGGGGTTCAGTTGAGGGCCATGTCTTATGTGGTATGGCATAAGGGCTTTCAGTATTGGAATAGAGTTCCTTCAAGAGCTCAAGACCTGGCTTTACAAGACTGCTGTAGGGTTTTATGGGATTGTAAGTATCACTCATATAGTTATGCTGAGCTAAATGGGTATTTTTCTCAACTTAGGGGGTCTCTCTCGGGGGACTTATGGCGGCAATCCTGCTGCCTCTGGCTTAATAATGAACCTTTAATGAATTACTTATGTTTGCAGCTCGAAACCCCTCGATAAGGATGCCTACTACACTTACTTTCCCAATAAGCCAGGGAAAGAAAAGGTTAAACTTTCAGATTGCTACTAAATTATAAGAACCACAGATAGCTTCAAGGTTGGGTATTGGAACACTAAGTGGGTAGTTCTCTAAATTAGGGTCCCTGATTTGGTCCCCAATATAGTACGGCACCCTTATAAAAAGGACCCCAAAAAGGGACCCCTAATTTAAAGAACTACCCAAGTACAGTTTAACAGACTTTCAACAGAAGCCAAGCCTGAGATGCCAAACCCTAAACCCTAAACCCTAAACCCTAAACCCTAAACCCTAAACCCTAAACCCCTAAACCCAAACCCTCATGCCTCGAGCCTCCAATATTCCTTGATTAAGGAATATCCCTTAAATTATAGTCGGATCCTTCATATGATTTAAGGTATATTCCTTAGTTACGGGATATTGGAGTCTCTGGGAAGAACAGACAGGCTTGGAGGCCTAGCATCAGAGCCTCAACGATACGGTTTGGGGTTTAGGTTCAGGCTTTAGGGTTTGGCGTTTGGGGTTAGGGTTTAAGGGTTAAGGGAGCCTTGACCCCAGAAGCCCAAAAATGTGCCTGGAAAGCAGGGTAGGGGCGAGTAGCAGAACGCTTCGTCGGCGGTCCAGGCGTGTGCATGCCCGTCTGAAAGCCCATCGCTGCAAGAGACCATTAGGGTTTAGGGCTTGGGGCTAAGGGCAGGTGGACCGGCCGGCGCAGGTAGAGGAGTTACGGGTTTAGGGTTTAGGGTTTGGGTGGAGGGAAAGACTGAGTCTGCTGCCGTCAAAGCCCAAACCCTACACCCTAAACCCTAAACCCTAAACCCTAAACCCAAAACCCAAACCCTAAAACCAAAAATTCCTTTCCTTTTGAACTTCGTCCAGCACACCTCAGAGGCGAAGTTGCTAGGTTTAGGGCTTCGGGGCTGCTTCGGGTTCGGGTGCTCTTTGGCTAGGGTTTAAAAGGGTTGAGGGTTTAGGGTTTAGGGTTTAAAGTTTAAGGGTTCAAATCTTTGGGGAATAGAATTTATCCTGCGGTGTGCTGCTTCCCAAGCAAAAAGCCCAAAACTTTCCCGAGATAATTGTCTGGCAAGCTGGACGGCCTACAGTTCAGAAGTTTTCATTTGCTAAGTTATAGTAGGCAAAGGTTTTATTCTGTATGTAGTCATACCATTATCTTGAACCGCATGTACAAACCCCTTCTACTTGCTAAGGTCGCTATATTGGAGTTGTGGGGAATTGTTGGTGCAGCCTTTTGGTGAAGGCTTTGCTTGAGCAGCTCGCGGCCACGGCATGTTTAACGGGGGCAACCGCTCGGTTCGGTTCAGGCCTTCGAAAAAGTTTCGACCCAAAGCTAAACCGCACACCCCTAAACTATAAACCCCTAGATCCATAAACCCTAAACCCCTAAACTCTAAACCCTAAACCCTAAACCCTAAACCCGAAACCCCTAAACTCTAAACCCCTAAACCCCAAAGCCTTAAACCCTAAACCCCCCAACCCCAAAGGATCACGAAAAGCAAAACTTAGGGGTTTGGGGAGTCCACCTTTTAGGGCTTACTGCTTACGGGGCTTGGGGTTTAGGGTTTAGGGTTTAGGGTTTAGGGTTTAGGGTTTGGGGTTTAGGGTTTAAGGTTCGGGGCTTAGGGTATAAGCCATAAGGTTCAGGGTTTGGTGCTCATAGGGTTTCAGGTTTAGGGAACGGTCTCGCAAAGCTCAGGTGATCTGAGGTAATTGGATCTGATCTCTACTTGCAGTGAGGGTGTAGTTACTTTGCTTGCTCAATATACGCTAACCTACCGAAACCTAGCCCAAACCCCAAACAAGCAAACCCAAAGCCGTGAACCTCAAAACTCTATAGCCTACACCCTAAACCCTCGCGCCCCAAACGCGAAAGCCAACTTACCAGGTCAGGGCAGCAAAGCTGCTGTTGTGGCAACACGAATGTTGCGTACTGTGGTGGTAGTGAAACAAACTTGCATCCAAAAGCGAAGCCTGAAACCACGAAATCACATGAAGGTTTTTGGTTTAGGGTCTTAGCTTAGTGCTCCGAGGCGGTGACGGTTATGCTGCACTGAGGCAACCCTAAACCCTAAACCCTAAACCCGGGGAGTCATATTCTAGATTTTAGTCCAACCCCGAACTGGAGCCCGATCCGGGTCCGAGGTTTAGGGGCTTAGGGTTCCCGGCTTAGGGTTTGGGGTTTAGGGTCCGGATTTGGGGTTTAGGGGCTTAGGGTTTCGAACGAAACACGCTTAGGGCTTCAGGAATCCGAAATCCTGGACCCCTAAACCCTAAACCCTGGGGCGTCAGGGATCTCATACCAGGGCCGCGGACTCATAGACATCATGGTCGAGCCAACGGCGACTAGCCGGCTTGTAGACCTTGGGGTTTAGGGCTTTTGGGTTTTAGGGTTTTAGGGCTTTAGGGCTTTAGGGCTTTAGGGTTTAGGGTTTTAGGGTTTTAGGGTTTAGGGCTTTAGGGTTTAGGGTTTAGCCTTGGGGCAGGTCGGATGTCCTTCTGGTCCTACTCATCTCAGGCGGTTCTGTCAAGAAGGCACTTCTTTGAGGGCCGAAAAATGAAGCAGTAGCATTCCTAGAGGCCGAACGGCTAGCCTAGGTAGATTTAGAGTGCGGCTGTTTTTGGGCTACGAGAACCTGTGGTTTTGCTTCGCCGTGATGCCTCCTACCGCAACTGCCCAAACCCTAAACCCTAAACCTTAAACCAACCCACCACTACTCTTGCCAGTGTACATGCGTGGACTCTTGGCGTGGGTCGTGCCGCGACGCTTTGGGAGCACCTACTCCATGAGAATCCTCTGTCTGATGTAGATGTAATATCGAGGCCTTAATAATTAGAATAGAGTTTTGGGGTCCATTATGCTGTACTTATATTGAGGAACCCCCGAAATAGTATACGCAATTATTTCGGTGTATTTAGGCCCCTTAAACCCTAAACCCACTGCCCTGAACCCTAAACCCTAAACCCGAAACCCTAAACCCTAAAACCCACTGCCCTCCATCCCGAAAGCCCTTGCATCGTCTCTGTGGTCGCAGGTAGCGCCTCGCCTGCAGACTCGACGACTGAGTGCTACCCCTAGGCCCCATAGTAGTGGTTTAGGGTTTAGGGNNCCCTAAACCCTAAAACCCACTGCCCTGAACGAGATGATGTCACTCACGTGGTATTCGCGGCCGAGAGCTCAGCCCGAGGGCATCCAACTACCCAGCCCAGCAGTCTGCGGAGTTTGTCGTGGAGTTTAGGGTTTAAGGTTTAGGGTTTAGAGGTTTAGGGTTCAGGGTTTAGGGTTTAGGGGTTCAGGGTTTAGGGTTTAGGGGTTCAGGGTTTAGGGTTTATGAGTTCAGGGTTTAGG
>CAJNDV010006014.1:10193-47626 GCA_905221635.1 Symbiodinium sp. CCMP2456 | reverse complement strand
GTGTGTGGGTGTGTGGGTGTGCGGGTGTGTGGGTGTGTGGGTGTGTGGGTGTGTGGGTGTGTGCGGAAAAAGCACTAAGGCCCTGTGTGTGTTTGTTTCTCTCTCTCTCTCTCTCTCTCTCTCGCTCTCTCTGCAGCCCATGATCGGAGTGGGAAGCGGCATCAGCAAGTCGCGGCTTTCATCCTCCTGGTCAGTAAAGGCAGGGCAGCTGGGCGCTTCCACAGACTTTTACAGCTTGTATACATGTTTCTGCTCATCTCTGCATGCTTGCGCAAAAACTCGCGCACCGCGATGGACGTTTGTCATGCCGCTCCTCTTCCACGAGCGGCTGGGGGACCTGCCACGACAGCAAAGGGCTGCGAAAGGTGCAAAAGCAGCTTGTCTGCGCAAGCTTTGGGGCCTCCACGTCGGTGAAAACAGATTCTGGTTTGACAGGTGCACCTCAGCTTACATTGTGGAGAACCCCGGCGTGCGCCGCTACCCGACTGAAGACAAGCGGCTGCCGTGCTTGGCCACTGCCGACGATGTCGCGCAGCCCATGTCTCTCTTGTGCTCTCTCTCTCCGCTTTCTCCTGCCCTCCTGCCTGCAGGCTCAGTTACAAAGTTAGAAAGGTGCCGCGCATGCCAAGTAAACTGTAAAAACGATATCATGAGCTGATGACAGGCGCTTCTGCATGCACATAGACACGGGTCACGCCCTTTCGCTTGATTTCCAGGTTTGCGGTGTGTACAAAGGGCAGGTTCATGTTCATCACCCCGCCTCGGTGGCACAAGCTCACTTGCAGAGGCTTGTCCACCGCTCTGAAGAAAATCTGCACAATCAAACGATCTAGGTCACCTACCGAGACAGAGGCTCTGAACTGTTCAATGTCTTTGGCAGAGTAAGCAAGATCAGCTCGAACCCCCGACTCACCCGATAGGGAGTCACCATGTGCATAGCTTGATTTTTCGACTCTAAGCAGAGCTTGCAGCAGGCATCGGTATATCGATGGGCCAGTCGACGTCCAGAACGACCGGCCTCTTTGCCAGCCTTGGCGGCAGAGCACAATTGACAATGGCAACAATAAGGCCGTCAACTTTGAAGTCTTAAAGTAAGGCACCCGCGCTTTGATGGCCGATGGGTTCTCTTTGCTGGACAGGTCATAACCATTGATGGCGATGACGACCTCGGCTTGGGAAGCATCAAAGGGTCGCTGCCGACGACAAGCCTCCTCGTCGTCTCTGACAAGCAGTTCACCATGGGAGTGATGCGTCTGATGAGTCTGGTGTCTGGCTCTCATTCCTGGCCAAGCAGCCCCACCGACTGGAACGCGAGGGTTCTTTCTGTACGAGAGAGTCCCTTCCCTAACCTGGGCACATGCAGCCGCAGGAATCGCGCGACAACTTGCTCATCCAAGGTCCATGCCTCCAAAATCCAAGGAGGCACGTCTCGGGACAAGCGTATCCCAAGCAAACCTTCGTCTCTGAAGGTATATCGCACCTGAGTGGAAGACTGAATGCCTTCCAGCAACCCGTTGACAAAAGGGTGTGCAAGGAATTGCCAAAATAAGCGAGTCGACGGGTATTAGTGTTACTGCATTACCGGTGTCAATAACGTATGCGCAGAGGCACGATGCCCTTCTTGGGCGGCTTGCTCAGATTTTCCTCACAGCTTGTAGAGCTTGTCATAGCTTGTCAAAGTAGGGGTTACTGGCCCTCTCACATCCTCATCTTGTCCATGCCACGTTGACCAGCAAACAAGCAATTCGGCTCAGAGCTGGGTGGGATCGGGGCACAAGGCAATCTGCAAGGAAACATCCTGTCCTGCGCCTGCTGGCGAGCAGCAGCCGCCTGACGTAAAGACAAGCTGAGACTTTGACCTTCCAATTTCTTCCGACAGACTCTCGGTGGAAAACCGCGCGTCGCATCTGGTCCAGGTCCTGCCTCGGCCGCGTCCTCCTCCTCCTCGTCCTCCTCAGCGATGAGTGACCAGTAGGGAAGAACCCTGGAGCTCCGAAAACCTAAAGATCCTAAAAGATCCTGTGGGCCGGGCGGCCGGGTCCCTCTCGCTGGAGACGGGCGAAGGTCCCGCAAGCAGCGGAGCGTCCCTGCGACGGCCAAGAAGCCCAGACCCAGAAAAAAGCGCGCTCTGCCGCCGAGGCAGCCTCGGCTCTTCCTCCGCTTTTGCCTCCGCTTTCGACGTCGAAAAACGACTCTGAGGAGGCCGACGGCACAGCCGGCACAGCTCGGGCTGCTGCCTTCTTACTGGGCCGCTCCACCCCCGCATTCACGTTGCCCATCCACACCACGCTGTCCTACCACGACATGGAACATGCAGGAGCAGAGAGCACAGGAAGCACGGCTCCGTGCGCGTCCTTCAAGGCCGGCAGTGCCTTCTGAAAGGCGGGGGCATCCCCGGCCATCAGCGCAGCCAAGGCGGCCTCTCCGGCCTCGTGGTCCTGACGACTATACGACTGAGGGAAAGCACTCTTCCGACATCGAAGACATCCAGCGTGGACGTGGCCGAAGGGCCTTGGCGAGCTTCTCGGGCCGGCTGGCGGAGACCTCGCTCTCGCGACATCTCCGTTGCGCTCTCAGGGCGCTCGCCTCGGCGAGCCATGGCGGGAAGCGCCTCCGCCTCCGCCCGCCGGGCCGCAGGTGCCGCGAAGGGGCAGGCGCCGGTGCCTGGCGTCTGCGACTCGGCCCTGGCTTGTGGCAGCCTCTTCAGCTCGGGCCTGAAGGCAGCAGCTTGAGGTCCTCCTTCTTCATGCAGTCCATGGGACTGAGCCTGGATCGCGTTGGAACCCCGCACTCCCGCCGACCCCACGTCCGCAGTATCCCCGGGCGAGCTGCGAGAAAGCGTGGAGCCACTTCCGCTGCTTCGAGGTGCTCCCAACGCGGCCGAGGCCTGAAAACGGGACAGACGCAAACGAAGACGCCCAGACAGGCCGTCTGAAGGGCACCTATGCAGCGGCAGGCATGCTCCCGCCGCAGTGCCTTCCGTTAAAGCACAGCAGAGCACAGCAGAGACCACACTAGGACCTAGGAAAAAGAAGCTGCGCCTTGAATGGCGTCCGTTGGTAGAAGATGTCTGCTGCACCACATATGTGATAGCCTCAGGCGCAGACAGACAAGTTCAGGCCTGGCCCCAGACCCCCGGGCTTTGAGGGCCCGCACGCGGCTCGAGCGCCGCACAAAGCTCCGCAAATGGCGGTGCAGCAGCATCCTGCTATCTCGCAAACTGCGGGGACTGTACTCAGCTTCCAAAACTTCGAAAGGGTGGCGGACCCACTCTCACTGGTGAACCTCCATGAAGACCCCGAATCTCGATCCGTCGAAACTTTCAGGATTCACCCGCGTGGAAATAGCTTGAATGATGATAGCTGTGGCAGTGTCGAACAAATTGAACGGAAGATCGCTGCCGAGATGAACGAAGCCGATCTGCCTACTCACAGATGCTGCAATGGTCACGAAGCAGACAAGGAGCAGGAAACGATCCACAAAGGTAAATGCGAATGCAAGGCACACCCTTCTCTCATCCAACGTTCATCGGAGGCGCACACCTAGCCTGAGTTCCATAGCCCTGCCCTCCCGGCCCGCCGCCTGCCAGCGAGAGCCCTCCACTTCTGGAGGCTTTGCGGAGGCCTCGACCGGAAACCGAGCAAAAGCCGCCTTCGGCTTCCGTGGCTTCCCAGGTGAGCCTCCAGGCGCTGGTCGAGGCCCTGCGGCCAGCCGCTCGTCAACAAGACGTCGATACCCCCTCAGCGGATCTCAGCGGCTGCGCGCTGAGGAGCATAGTATAGGACGTGTCAGGTCTACTCCGTGGGATGGGTGTCAGACTGGCCGTGTTTTGGGTTGGACATGAGGTGTCCCTGGGCTGCGGGCCCTACACTGATCTACACTGCCTCGACTCGGTCGTTCCAAGGCCAAGCGGCGTTTCCACTTGTCCTCCGCGACGACGCGCCTGGAGCCATGCAAAGCAGCTCTTCGACGGGGCTCGACTAACTGAGCTGAGTCGTCCAAAGATAAGTGGCTGTAGGATCCTTGTGCGATTTGAACCCCAGGTTTCAACCGCTACAGCACTTTGTGAAGATTCGTTGCAGATGGCTTTGTTCACACCATGCTGGCTAAACCGGCCCGAAGATTTAGCCATCGCAACATTGCACCACGTCGAAGGGAATCCCAACCGCCAGCTTCCCGGCTGGCCTCAAGCCACTCACAGCATTTGCTGTGAATGCGCTCCCGACAAAGTCTGCGCCAGGTGTCTCATACCTCGAGGCAGATGATGCAAGAAAAGCAAGAGGGAATCATGAAAACTTCAGTCTTCAGCTCTCGAGGCACGGAGGCTTGTGTTTTATATCATAAGTCGGCTCCAGCCACTGCAGCATGCATAGCTCCACAAGACCCAGAAGGACAGCACCTAGCGATTGTGAGTAGTTCGCAAATTTGCTATTATATATCTATATATATATATGTAAATATTCAATTTGCAAGATTGTACATCACCCGGATATGCTGCCACTGGAATCTCCTGGCCGGGCGGCTTCTGAGCATCGTAGTCACCGGACAAAAATGCCACCCGGAGGCCACAGATCCTGTTGACATGCAGGAAATAAGAATCTCGGCGTATTTCAGCACATGTTCTTCCACACAGGCGAAGAAGCAGAAAGACAAAAACATTCGATGGGCGGGTCGACAAACTGATAGCCAGACGGACCGACAGGCAGGAGGAAGCAGGCAGAGGACACGGAAAGATGAAGACAAAGACCACCCAGGCCAGACACGAGCTCCACCCGCAGCAAAGCTTGCAGATGCTTGGTGGACGTCAAGACTCCTCAGCCCCATACCCCCAACTTCAAAAGAGAACCCTTCCGATCCTCCCCGGGATTAACAGGGTAGGCAATGTAGGCAAAGGAGTAAGCAGCCAGCTAGCTAGCTAGCTAGCTAGCCAGCTGATCTGAGGATGTGCACTTATACCCATGCATAGGCGCAAGCCCCCATGCATGCATGCAGCAAATGGGCACATTCGCAAATACGTACGCACATCGATACATAGATTTGCAAATATCTCGATAAACAGATGCAAACATGCACACTGCATGCACATACGTACACGTGCACGTACATGCATATTGTCTGCGATGCCACTGTCTCAAACTTGCTTACACGATATGGTCGCACATGGCTTAAACATGACATGATATATAATGCAAACCGTACCTGACAGGACCGGCATAACGTCACATCACATCGCATCGCACCAGTGGATGGAGGCGCACGCCTTTGTCTTAACTTACGGCAAGGTCTTCACTCACAGACATGCATAAACACATTGACATACAGACATACAGTACATGGTTCATTACATGAAAAATCATATTTAGGAACATGTCCGCTTTCAACGACAAACCTAAAGGAACACAAGTTGGTGAAAAGATGTAGCACATTCGCATTTGCACATCATGAACGTGTTTCTACACTTACATACGTACATACATACATACATACGTGCATACATACGTGCATACATACATGTATCAGTACATACATACATACATACATACATACATACATACGTACGTACGTACGTACGTACGTACATACGTACCTACCTACCTACCTACCTACCTACCTACCTACATACATACATACATTCATACAATACGTACATACACACATTCATACCTACACACATACATACCTGCCTACCTACCTACCTACCTACCTACATACATACATACGTACATACATAGCCACATACCTACCTACCTACCGACCGACAGACAGACATACATACATAGATGGCCACAGAGCTGCCAGGCCACGTCTTGACCCCGTAGCCACCGAGGAAATGCAGATTCTGACAGAGAGTTCCTCGGAAAGCACAAGCTCGAAGATGCTCGAAGCTTTCGACACCCTTAGCCGGGAGACGCCCTTGAGGTGCGGCCTGGAGAAGTGCAGGGCAGGCGTCGATGAAGAAGGTCCTTCGAGGAGCGTCGCAAAGTCGACTGGAGCTGCTCGACGGACAGACGGAGTCACATGCAAAGCTTGCAGACCAGCCGCTCGATTGGAACCTGTTTCTCCCCTGTCAAGTAGGGTATGAGGCCTGCCAAAAAAATGGAACCTTTGTTGATGTTGATGCGAGAGAGAGAAGAACTAACTTCTCCGGTTCACTGCCAGGGCCTTCGAAGCCCTCGTTGACGGGCAACGCGCGGCCCACGCAGAGGAGCGCCTGCACTGCAGGAATCACGTGGAGGAAGCGTCCAAGTCCAACTCTGCTTCCACTTCGAAACGTTTCATGCGTACACAACACTCCACACTGTGTACTGAACCGAAAACCCAAAACCCTAAAACCCACACTCGGCTGCAGATGCTGCCGCATGTCCAGCAGTTCAAGCCTCTGCACCACCAACCTTCGCCGCCTGCGCCTTGCGGGGCTCAGGTGCTGAGCTTAGAGTAGAAGCGCCAGGCTCTTGATTTCTTCGGTCCAGCCTGCACAGTAGACAAGAGCTTGTCCTGAGACAGCAAGTTTCCAATGAGTTACTGCAAGCAAAACAACATACAGCTCGCAAACCCGGACGCTGATTCAAGCATGTGCTGTGCACATCCCGGGAGTGCCGACATTTGTCCCACTAATCCATGCCCAAGTCTCCAGGTTGCCACGCACGTCGCCGCTCACGAAGATTTTGTGAGGTCGGGCCTCCTGCGCCAACTTCTCTGCAACCTTGCGCTTGAGTGCCTAAGCTGTTCAGGCGCAGCGCGGCTTACAAGCTCTGCTTCCTGTCACAGTCTGAAACTTGCATCTCACGTCGGCTTAGACGGGGAGTGACCTTCGGTGACGCAGCCGGCAGGCGCAGCGCAAACGGCAAGGCAGCAAGACCCGCTTCTGCTTCCCTACCTTTCCCCTTCTATCTCTAACCTCTTCCCATTGCATTGCGAGCCAGCTGCGGCTTCTCGCTCCACCTTGGACAATTCGACACAGAAGCTGTCACAGCGCCTGTCTCACTATGTCTCACTCTCACATCTGCTCACCATGACCGGGTCTGCGGCCTGTTCACGCTTCTTCTTGTCCTCCGCCTGTGCGGCTGTGGCTGCAGGCAAGGCAGCGACGAAGCTCTGAGAGGCGGCCTGCTTCTTGATCCTATCCAGCTCATGGAAGCCTCAGAGTCTCCCAGCAGATACCGTCAGAAACAAGGCCGGATTGTTTCAGTCATGTCACGGTCCATCATGTAGGCCTCAGCGGGTGCCAAGCTTCAGCTTGTTCCCTGGAACTTCCTCATCCGAGCAGCATTGTGTTCACGTTCCGCCGCTCTCTTCCTGGCGCGCTCTCGCGCCTCTTTCCTGAGCTGGTTGCATGTGCAGGGTACAGAGATGTGAAGCTCTTGGTGTCTGGAAAGCCTTGGGCCAAGCAACATGTCGTCCGTCATCCCGCTGGACGCCCTCACGAGCCTCCGAGGCTTCACAGCTGAATCTTTCACGAACCCTGCTTGGGCCGCTTGCTTTGCAACGGCATCTGTGCGGAAGCAGCCTGGTGAGCTTCAAAGGTGCAACTGCGGCACGCCGCGGCGGTGGCACCCGGGCTGGGCCCTCCAGCGACTTAGGCCAACGCAAGCATCGGTGAGGCTTCGGCTTTGCTGCGCTTGAGACTGGGAGGGCCCGAGAAATTACGCGGGGGGTAGGTGGGTGTGCTGACTAAGTGTTGCAGCGTGTGCCAGCATGGAGACTCACGGGGCTGGAACGGAGACCTGGGTACAAATAACAAGTTGATCCGGAGTGGCTGCAACAGAACATGAAATGAACGACACTTTACCCAGTCGCATGGCACCTCAGCGAGTCAGCAGCGCTCATTTCCGTGTCCACCGGGTCTGGGCAGATGTCGGCAACTGCTTGCGGGCATTTCTCCGCAAACCCAGCATTCGGCCCCTTACGGGCTGCGGGTTGTTGCCCTCCCTTAGCCTCTCGCTGGGTGGCGGAAATGCTCTCAAGCGCGGTGGCCCAGTCCCCTCCCGGCTCAACAAGGACTTGGTCCGATGCGGGAGGGGCCTTCAGGCTTCAGCTTCAACGGGATGCGCAGGCGGCAGAGACCAGGCTCACTGTTGGCGAAGGCTCACCTCGCCTGTGCTCCCAAGAAAAACTACCCCAAGAGGAGCCTTCCCTCCTCTACAGTGGCACCGCAAAATTGGGGAATGCTCATCCAGCGTGCTGCTGGCAAAGCCTAATGCACTCGAGATTCTGATAGCTGCTCAGCAGCGATAATCATGGCATCGGGCTCCAAGCTGATGCCAGAGGTGTCAGAGTGGGCGGCGACCGCGCCTGGCCGGGCCTAGCCAAGCCTGATTACGGGGATCTGCAATGCCGCAGAAATCGATGTCAAGGGTCTCGCCACTTGAGCATGCCCGTTCTCTCTGATGGTCTCATGTTGCTACGTCGCCCACTCTGCGGTGAAATGGGGCCTCCTAAGTGGAAAATCAAAATGCATGCAGTGTACGGCTTTGCACCGAGGTCCATGCATGGCAGGAACATCTGAAAGGCCTGAAGAACCTCTAAACTTGAACAAGGGTGGAACTGTCTGTCCTCTTCTTCTTTGCACACTCTCATCAATGCCACAAGACTCCAGTGTCCTGCGAAGACTCCTGCGAGGGAAGGTTCCGGTTCCGTCAAGCCAGGGAGTCTGGCCGCTCACTAGGCGGAAGATAACGACCGCAGCACCTCCAGCGAGGCAGTGAGCCCTCGTCGACGCAGCGAGTAACACGAAGAAAGAACGAGGGCCGCAGGGGCCGCAGGGGCCGCATGGGCCTGTGGCCGAACGCCAAGATGACCAGAGTCATCTTCATTTTCCACTTGGAGCACCGCGCCTGGCACGGGGACCACCGCGCTCGGCAGAGAGCAGAGGATGAGAGTCGGACAGGCGTCCGTCCATTCGACGAGAGTCCACAAACTTCGCGGAAACACGCCGTCATGGCTGCAAAGTTACAGTCATCGCCAGCAGACGGGCTTTGCAATGGGGCTCTGGCCATCATTGTGGTTGCCCTCATAGTCGCGAGCAGAGAAGACTCGCACGAGGGACTCATTGTGCATCACGTCGAACCCTCAGGAGCTCGCATCTATGTCGGGCAAATTCCGGTTGCTGATGCGAACCCTCCATTGTTACAGTTGTGGAAACCAGCTCAGTGGAAATGAGCAAGCATGAGACTGAATCGTACATCACATGAAGACGCTATCTCAGAGCTGCACCGAGTCCCCACTTCTTCGACCTCAATCACCGTTGCAGGACGCTAAGCCGCAGTAAAAAAACTTTCCCGAACGCTGATCCAATCGTGAAATCTTCACAGATACACAATAAGCCCTGCACTGGTGACTTCGCACCACAAGGTCGAGACCGTTACGGACACAAAAGTCCTGCAAGCGTTGGCAGCTGCATGCAGCTGCTGCGCTGGAGATGCAAATGCCGTATAAAGGCTACAGTACGGCTACTGTATGTGTCGACAGCAGCAGAAGGGACGTTTTGCACTTGCCAGCGAACGTATCTTTTGGGACCCCGGAAAACCCAAGCCAGACAAACGGCCTGTGTGACATTCCAGCCTCAGCAACTGGAAACGTGGCGGCGACTCGACTCCGCGATGCTAGTGCTCTGGTGGTGCTACTGCAACCACATCAAGTCCCAGACCGAAGCGCACAGCGATTTTGCTGCGTGCTGAAGCATGCCTCAAGGCGACAGGGAAAGAGGGTTTCCACACTGGTTGCATGGTCCGTTGCTTTCTGCGTTGCTTTGACAAGGAAGAGCCTTAGCGGCAGCCTTACTTTAAACCAAGATTCCATCCCAACTGAGGTTCTTTTCGAACTGCAAGTCTCACAAGCATTTCAGAAAGATTCAGAAAGTACAGCTGCATTCCTTGTCCCTCCGCTCAGAAGCCTGCTGGGGCTAGCCACCTGAACCTCGGCAAATTCCTTTATTGCTCGACTGAGCCTCCTGAATGGGCTTTGGAGGAATCACCTCCGTTCATGCTGAAACTGAAACTCCCATGGAACCTCGTCTTGAGCTTATCATCTGGAAAGCATAGCGCAGGAAGATGAGTAAGCTGTAAATCTCTCCGAAGACGGCTGCTCAGAAGACTAGCTAGTAGCGTAAGGGGCGGAAAGCAGCACAATCAAACTTCTATGAGGCGGCACCTCCTCGGAGCACAGCACACTGAACCTAATACCCAGCCTTGACATTAGCTCACTTAAGCCCAACCCCCATCCTCCACCGCGCAGATTCAGAAGCATTCAACCTCAGAGGTTCGGGCACTCCAAACACCTTGGAAACGGCGCAGTCGTCCTCGATCGGATCCGACCTTGGCCGCGGGGCTCTGTTGGGGCTTCCTGCCTCCTTGTGTTTTCGGTGCCGCCAGTTTTGCATCGCACAGACCAACACCAAGCGCTGCACCAAAGTATGTTCCAAAGGACTCGGTTCTCCGGAGCCTGCAGGCACATGAAGAAAGTTGCTCTTCACATGAAGCTTGACTCGAAACTCACTGTGTCTCCCGTGGCTACGACGGACAAAATCCATCCCAAATATCCAACAGGGGTCACTCCCCTGACAGGAAAAAGACACTACGGGAATGCCAGTCTGGCTGTAGCTGCCAAAATTGGCGGACCGGTATATGGCTCAGCTCAGAAATGATACCTGCGCACCCTAGCCTGCCAAACTCGATGCATGAACAGGATCCACCCAGTTCCCTTGGACCTGCAGCTGGTTGTGGTTCAGAGGCCGCTGGACCTTTCGCACATCGTCGAGCTTCCTCAGAGAAGAACTCAACCACAAGGCGAACCGGAGAATGCCGCCCACTCACGTCCGCACTCAAGCGCTGCCACCCTCCTCATTCAGCTGTCCAGCCCTCCAGCCCTGAACCCGAGGTCTCTGCCACTTGCCGTCGCCAATGCCACCGTGCCTAGGCCGCACGCAAGGTTAGGTTGAAGCTCTCGAGCACCTCGCAGAAAAGGCCCTGGCAGGGCCAGGACCTTGCCTCCCACAAGGCAGGCCTCGGCGGCAGAGGAGGGCAGGGCACCGGATTTCGGAGAGAGCTTCTCCAGGGGCCCTGACGAAGGGAAGGTACTGAAAGGCCCGGGAGACGGCCTTGGGATTGCGAGGCGAACTGAAGTTGGCCCATAAAACTCGGAGACATCCCGGAAGCCTGTGGCATTTTCTATGAGGCACCGGCAGCATAGACTCTATGTCCAGCTTCGCCAGGGAAAGATTGCAGAATCATCTGCGTGCGGACCGGCTGTGTTTGGGAGCTCTGCTAATGGGAGAAAACTGCGCACTCGGGAAGCTTCGAGTTATATGAATGAAGCTTCGAGTTAAATGAATCTAAAACATATTTACATTCTCGTCCAGAACCACAGTTGCAGCCTTTTGGAAGCCGTACTTCTCGTTCATGGTCGAGTCCTGCCGACGTACATCTATTGGTCTGTGCACTGGATCAAATACAAGCAGACGATCAGATGTGTGCACAACCACACCCCCTCTTCTGCCTAGCACCTGAATTGCCTGGCACGTCCTGCTTTCCTCAGTTTGACAACCTGATGTTGTGAGAAACTCCTGTGTCCGTATCCTAGACCCTTCCTATATGGCTTCCCGACTCTGGGGTCCTCATGGTTTCCTCGATTGAGGAACACCTGCGTCGGAAAGAGAACCTGACGTTGTCACAAGAGTCCGGGAGTAAGCCTGGGCGTCCATCCCGAAGAGCTGAGCCGGGCCTTCAGGGCAAAGAGGACGAGCGCCGTCTCCACCTGATGCCTGTGGACCCGGAAAAAGAACAGCACAAGCTTGGCCACGAATTCTTAAATTCTTTCTGTCAGTCTGGAGTCTGGAGCTCCAGAGCTCGGGCCGGCACTTGCCACGATCCACGAAGTCTCCGTTGAAGACGCAGCGAGGGCAGTCTTGGGTCCCAGGCCTCGGGAAGCTTGCGACGACGCATTCCTGCTGCAAGCAAGAAGAACGCATCTAAACTAGGAACTATGATTCGGCTCCGATTGTCAGTACTGTACCACCAGGATGAAACGTGGGAGGACTCCCAGCACTGCAATAGGTCCCCAGTGCTTTCCGGACTTTCACTCGGCAAGCTGGAATCTTTCTTGTTTTCGGGGCTCCGGCATGCCGAAGGAATGGAACCTTGGATTCGGATAGAAGCATCAGCTTCAGGAGACCTTTGCGATAAAAGCTTCTACTTTGGCTGCTTTGGCTTCTGAGCTCCCACACAGAAGGAGCAAGTCTCGCAGCTGTCCATGGATGTCGCCAAATATCTTGCAAGGTACTTCTACCTGTGCAGTCCAGGCTAGCACGAGCCATTCTGTCACTCTTGTTCGCATGCCTCTGTGAGCGACGGCTGCGCCGCGAGGACGTGCTGGCACCCGTCGATCAAGGCGAGCGCACCTGGGTGCAAACGAATGGGCTGGTCACACTCTGCTGTGTGTAGGGGCCTAGGGGCCCAACTCTGGGCCGCCTCAGCCTCGCTCTCCGCTCCTAGTAGTCGCCACCTCAGAAGACGCGGCCGCGCCGGGCCCCGGCGGCCGTTTGGGTTTGGGGATTCTGTGTTGAAGCTTTTGGCTCCCGGCAGCACGTTCCCGGAATCCCAGCGATTGTGCTCCACATCCTGTCATGGGATTTCGACTCAGTGTTCCAAGCCTCAGCCCAACGGATTTTGCTTCCACAAGCTTCGCCTCTTCTTGCGCCACTTCGGGTGCCAGCTTTTGGAGCTCGGAGTACACCTGCCCCCGTGGCTAAAGTACTGAGAAGGCAAGCTACGCCCCGTGTTGTTTCAGGCTGTGTCTACACGGCCCGTGCAATTTCTGCAGATAAAGTCAGATAGAGCAGAGAGAGGGCGACGGGGGCAGCACCTTTGAAAGTCCCGCAACGGGGCGAAGGGTCCCGAGAAGAAGCAAAGGAATTATCCCGTGGAGCTGTGGGGCCTGTCGTGCCGCCTTGGTGCAGGCCGCCTGGCAAAGTATATATGGCAAAGTATATATCGGCAAGCGTTGAAAACAGTGTGTGACTGGGGAGCCCTGTATTGCCCAATTACGAAACCGTCCTCGGCGTCGAGGGCCGACCTGATGCACGTTTCAGTAGTCACCATAGCCACAACTCACCGTGAAAAATGCGTCCCTGCTCTCCTCCGGCTCTTGGCACCGGGCCGAGTCCTCCTCTCATGAATCACACGCTTCGGCACCTCTTGCACCTGCCTCGGTGTGATGATCAAGCATCCCCCATGCTTTGGGTCTGGGGGGTAGGTAGGGTAGGTAGGGTTGGTAGGTTTGTAGGGTGGTAGACCAGTGCGCAGATGCGCGGTGCTTGGGGGTGGTGCAGCTGACCGAGCGGGTGGCGTGAATCGTCGTGCGATTGGTGCTGAACCAGGCTTGGTGCTTGTCACAGGGTTTAAGCATGATTGCTGGAGCTCGCGGAGTGCTCACCTTCTGGGCTCCCGACACCTCTCCGGTCTCGTAGTCGAGGTAGTCATACTCTCGATGGATGTAGACCTGGCTCTACAATATCCGGCTCTGTCAAGGAGCGGAGGCAGGAATGGCAGGAAGCAAGCCGGCCCGACCGATGGGCCACAGTCCTCCCAGGCATTTCATGACATGTCGGTGGAGATACACGCTTGCAACATCCCAGATGTGTGCCTTGCAGACGGGGATGTGGCACTGGGCGCACACGAAGTGCATCTCACCCGCCCTTGGCGTACAGAACCATCACCAAAGGGAGCACTGGCGTGCTCTGCACGATTGCTGCAGGAGTGCTTCGTCCAGTCCAGAGGAAGTCACACTGATGACAGCTAAATATATCGATTCATCCGTTCGACCAAGCCCGGCGCAGGATGTCCCCCTCGCAGCGCGAGCACTCCTGACAGGAATCCGACAGGAAGGGACGAGGACCAGTCGTGCGGAAGACGAGCCTTCGTGGGGCTGCACATTAGGAAAGTCTGATAAGTCGGCAGACGGGCATAGCGGTGCAAGGGCCGTCCTGAGCGACTTGACACCACTGCCACTGACAGTTCTCACTGAATCATCCTAGCAGCTCCTAACTCCTAGCCGAAGCCCTAACCAGTCTGCAAGACATCTCGGCGCCCCCACCGCATTCGCAGAGCGCCCGATGGTTACTGCTTGACGGCTTCACGCCCTCCTCCACTCTCCTCCGGGCCGGCAGGCCTACAGTGGCCTACAGCCTACAGCGGAGGCAGCGGAGGCAGTGGAGGCAGCGGAGGCAGCGGAGGCAGAGCGGCAGAGCGAGTGTCTCGGGTCTCTCGCAACTTCGCTCCTTGTAGCCTCGTCCCAATCAACTTCGTCTTCGAGAACATCCTGGCGGGCTTGCACCAGGGCAGCACATGCCACTGGGTTCTCTCCTGCTGCAGCCCTGCACTATGCTTGCAGGGACAAGCTGGAAAGGGACCCCGCCTCGTAAATTTTACAAGCCATGCTTTGCATCAGAACAGCTGGAGCAAAGCAAACTATAGAAGTGTCATGTGCTGCACTTACACATGCTGAGACATGCCGCAGGTAGCCGACAAGGGCTGCGATTGGAAGCTAAGACGTCTGAAGGACTTCGGCCGTGCTCTGCATGTGCCGTGCACGGATGTGCTACTAGAATGCGCAAAAAAGTATAAGAGCCGCAACTCGCGGGCACTCTCATGCGTCAAGTTGGACACATGTTCAGGCTACCATGCCCGAAGGCCGACATGCTGCTCCGGGTACTCACTTAGGACCGTAGCTTCACACAGTAGCTGCTGCACTTTTCATCCCGAAAAGGTCGCGGCTTGTCGTGTCGAAAGGCCTAGGGGAAAAATGCCTTCGGCATCGGTCCACGGTAACACAAAAACACACGCATTATCAACACTGATCTGGCAGACAGGCGACGGTTTCTCATGTTGCTGCTGTAGCCATGTATGTTGTATGTTGCCTCTGTGGCCGCATAACCCTTCATGCCATGATGACGAAGGTCCAGTGCACCTCATTGACTCCAGTCATCTCTTCCGTCTTTTTCCTGACAGGAAGGAGCATCTTGCTCCATGGCATTCCAAAACACGTCACATGCATTTCTTCTAAAATCCGGTGCATGATCCTTTACAAGACGACATGAAGGAACCACCATCTTCAGACCGGGCCTGGCATCTAGAAGCCGTTACGTCCCCAAACCACGAGCGCAATGGACATGGAGAACATCGACAGCAGCACCACCTCTGGCGATTTCGGAGTGAGATGACGGAAAACCACTGCGACATCTGAGCGACCTGTTCCTGTGCCACCGTGGAAGACGAGATTTGCTACATTTTGCTACAGCAAAGAGTGCATAGTCTCTCATCAACTTTACTGGTGTGTTTTTGGGCTCTCGGCGAAGGTGATGTTCGGGTTCTCCAGCGGGGACAGATCCGCCAAGGCAACGCTGCTGGCAATCTCCGGGACCTGAACACAATATAGGATCTCCATTTGGGGATTCCGGACATGTTCGGGATCTTTCTGTAATTTTGGGTGTCTATCTTCACCCTGTCAGGGCCCATTGCTCCCTGAACCGTGAGCAACCCCACCTACCACTCCGATCCGCCGACCTGAGAAGCCGCAGAATGCGCGGCGCTGGCCACTTCTGGAGCCTCCCAGGTGCGGCGCCAGAAACGCGGCCGAACAACGCGACTCCCTCGGACGGAAAAAATCCCGGGCTCTCTTCGTCTCCGCTGCGCTTGGGCACCTGGACCAGCGGACCCACGAAGGCCGGAGCGCAGAGCAGCCACGCCTGGGAGACAGCAGGAGTAGCATCAGTAACTCTAGCGGGCGGTCGTGGTAGTGGTGGTGGCAGTGGCAGTGGCAGTGGTAGTGGTAGTGGGAGTGGGAGTGGCAGTGGTAGTGGGAGTGGCTATGGCGAAGTGGAGCATCAACCGCAGCAGCAGCAGCAGTTGACTTTGAGATTGCTGTTGCAGGTGTTGGTGCTGTCGCTGCTCCTTCTCCTTCTCCTGCTGCTGCTACTGCTACAGCTGCTGTTGCCGTTGCCGCTACTGTTGCCGTGTAGTTGATGCTGTTGCTGTTGCTCGCGCTGTTGCTGTAGCTGCGGCTGTGGCTGCGGCTGCAGCTGCGGCTGCGGCTGGGGCTGTGGCTGCTCCTGCTGTCACTTATTGGTGTTTCTGTGGGTGTTGCAGCTGCAGTTGCTCTTGCTTGCTGTGGCTGCTCCTGGGGTCTCTTGTTGCTGTCGCTGCCGTTGTCAGTGTGGCCGTTTGCTGTCGCTGTCGCTGCTGCTACTGTTTTTGCTGTGGCCACGGCTTTTGCTGTTGTCGCTACTGTTGCTGCTCCTGCTGTCCCTTGTTGCTGTTGCTCTTGAAATCGCTTTTGCTGCGGCTGGTGCTTGTGTTTCAAGCTCGAACACGCGGCCAGCAGGGACGAAGGCTCCGAACTTTGGGCTCTTTGACTCTCACCGGCCCCCCACAGCGCTGAGGCCCTGACGCAGAGGGCAAGACCGATCACAGCCAGGGGAGAGCGTCGCCTGAAAAACAACGGCTCTGAGGCCCCCTACAACAAAACCTGGGCCTCCTTGTAGCTTGTTGAAATTAAAGACCTAATTCTTTGTCTGGGGTTCTCTTCTTCACATCTGCGACCGATCCGGGAAGCGAAACAGAACTCGAATGCCCTGATACCACGGAAACCATGGACGCCGCAACGGCCCATGAAGTGGACCACAAGGGCCAACATGCTAGTTATGGCCAACTCTTCGGCAAATTGTACTGACAGCCTTTTAGTGAGCGTTTACAAGCCCTGACTCAGACGCAGACGCCATTGCAGAGCTGCAGGACGTCCAGAGGCTTCGGTACTTGAGGCGTGAGACGGCTGGCAAGGGCATTTGATTCGTTTGATGCATCAAACGAGGAGCTGGCAACCGCCGGGGAATTTTCAAGCCACTGCAGTGCCAGTCAGCCGCAATGCCATTGCTTTTCTCCTGGAGCGCCCTCGCTGCGCCGCAAACGCGTACGAGTGCTAGAGATTTGTAGAATTGATGCGCATCTCAGCGCAAGTGCAGCCTTCCACGGCAAAAGCTCCTCCTCTAAGCAATCTAAATTACCAGGCACCATCAGGCACCTAACTAGACGGTGTCTATTCTCTTCTTCGACATTCAGCTTGGTAGCAGGAGCGTGTCCCGATTCTCCGCTCAGAGTAGCCTGACTCCCTGCACGGAGCATAACAAACTCCTGTGTGCATGGGTCGGGTGTCTGTGGGAGCCATGGCCTGGGCATTTAGAAGCCGTTGCGGCCCCAAACCACCAGAGCGATGGACATGGAGAACATCGAGAGCAGCACCACCTCAAACAGCGCAAAACAAGGCCCAACGGGCCGGCCGCCCATTGCCGGGGCCCTGGCGAAGGTGATGTTCGGGTTTTCCAAGGGGGACAGGTCGGCGACGGTCACGCTGCTCGCGATGTCCGCCGCAGCCTTCCCAAAAGAAGCGCACTGAGTGCCACAACAAAGGAGCCCGAGACCGGCCGGCCGAGGCTGAGCCTGGGAGGCCACAGAGTGCGAGCTGGCGACCTCGGGAGCCTCCCAAGAGAGACCAAACTCAGAGGTCCACCCCAAGTTCTGCGCACGAAGCAAAGCGCCTGCTGGATCATTGGGCCCAGGAAAGTGGGCGCACAGAGGAGCCAGCCCTCGGTGACGGGGTTAGGATCAGTGCAGCTGCCAGGTTCTTGCTCTTAGGAATCGCAACGCAGCTGCTCTTTTTCCGCAGCTTTGGCGGCGTGGGTGCTAGGCCATGACGAGGAGTGCGCGGATGAACCGAGACTTCCTCCTCTGCTTACGCCTCTCTTCCAGCAGGTCAGCATCCGCCACTCCGGTGCACTTAGACTTGCAGGCTTAGGAAAATGGCACCGCGGCTCTTCGCCACTGCGAAAAACGGTAAAGGACCCGCCAGCTCGGCGCTCAGCCAAGCAAGGCCTCGGATGCTCAGAAAGAGACTCCAACAAGCACAGCTTCTGTTGGGCACAATCTGATCTCAGGTGCCGGAATGTTGAACCACAGGGAAGGTGTTGTCGCCAACTCCACCAATGTCAGCGTGGGTTTCCTCAGTTCACTCAGGCATGTGTCTCGAGTGTCAGCAGGATTTATGACATCATGACATCCAAAGCTGAAGGGAAACTGTCACCAGTCGCTCTTTCACCGTCTTCGCCACGCCCGCAAACTGCAACGAAAAGCTGCACCACTCGCACCCATGTACTATGAAGTTATGTGACGATTTCTCTGTTCCTTTGTGGTGTGCAGATGTTTCACGAACTCAACAATTTCAACATTATTCGGTTGAACAGCCCGTTTAGTCACAAGGTACGCCTCGAATCTACGATGCTCAGGTTTCCTGCTGTGATTCTCTGTCTGAGTGGCTTGGCGAAGGGAAAGAGCTCTGCAAAAGCATCTCGCGGCAGCTCTTCACCACGCCTTGACAGAATTCTCTAGCAAATGGCGGTAGATTTCAACGTCAGTAAGATAGTAAGAGACAAAAGGCTGGATTGCCCAGTACTCGGCGAGGAAGTGAATCTGCCGGATGCCTGTAACCTCGATATCGTCCCATACACAGGGAACTGTGAGCAAGGGACGTGATGAGGTTGGAAGGGGGGCCGGGGCGGAATGATGTTGCCTGCATGCTGGTGAGACCAGATTCTCTGCAGAGGCCGGGCGGCAAAGTTCCAACCAGGTATCAGCAAACCCCACGGATCCAGAGGTGCCTTGGCTGCTGGGCAGAAGGTTCAACAGGTCGGGGGCAGAGCGAGGGCGAATGCAACCACAAAGATGGAATGATCGCAAACACGTACACTACATGCCTACGAACCGAATGCTGCAGAACGTAGGGAAGTTGTTTCGAACCAAAAACATCGGCCCAGCCGGGCCATCCCTGAACCCTAAGTGTGTAGGCCCTATACAGCCTCTACATCCCTGGACCCTCTGTGAGATGCTGGGAGGCAGGTCGACCGATCTCCTCGAAGAGCTGGTTCACCTCGGCGCATGGAAGCAGCGAAGCCTTCCCTTCTCGAAACAAGGCGAGACCGGAACCCATGTAGAATTGTGCTCCCTGCCTTGTTGTAGAGGAACCACTGATTCAGATAGATCCAGGCAAACGCGCTGTAAAACCTTGGGCGGTGGGCAGCAAAGATTGCAGCTCCAAGGCTAAGGCTCGATCCACTCAGTTTCGCGGCACGGCAAATAAAACCTGGGGGGGGGGTGGATGACATGAGCCGCACGAGTCACTTCAAGTCATTCCTTCCTCTCTAACCTCTTCCGGAAGATCACGGGGCCCCGCGATGCTATCCTAGGAACTGCTCAGTGAGACGGCCACTGGTCAGCTCATTGGTTTATGTCCTGCTGACTGCTCAAGTCTTTCGGAAGCACTTGCCTCTGGTTTGGCAAAGGCACGCCGTTGAGAAGGCGTTGTCAAAGAATCCTCCCTCCAAGGCTCCGTAGGCAAACCTGGGACACAGCTCTCCGACTTGCAACGGTGGAGCTTTTAACTTGCTTGCCTTGAGTGAGTTTCGTCAGATTACGTCAGTTACCTGGCTGAATGCTGTTTCTGTGTGACCCTCAGCCTCCAGGAGTCCCTGCTATTCAGGCCAGGCGCTCGCCAAACACACCTCCAGAGCGATGGACTAAGAGTCGCAAGGACGGGCTGCTCGCAGTCCCGGCCTGCGAAGAGGCCCAAAGCGAAGGGGACGATCACCTCAGGAGCCCGAGATCCATCCTAGAGAGACGGGGTTTAGGTCGAAGCTTGGGGCAATCCTCTTTCAGAGAGACATCATAGTTGCAAAACATTTGTGAACTCTGAATGCTACTAATACTGGACGGGGACCTGAAATCAGAGCATGGCATGACTGCTGAAGACGCCGGACCCCAAAGTGCCCCTTTCTGCGCTCTCCGAGGCACCAGCGAGCCGCCAATGCCCAAACCCCTGTAGTAACGCAGGTCATCTTCAACCAGCAGCTTGTAGTAGAGATACCTTGTGGGAGTCGTGGAGATGCCTTGGGCTTGGGGTAGAGTTCTCCTCATCAGGAGCTCCTACTCCTCACACCTGCACGCGTCTTACACCGACGTGACAGCCGGGTTGCCAAATCACACCCGGCCAAAACGTGGCCAGGCACAACCAGCGTGCCCACATGGGGAAGCCCGCCTTCAAACTGTTAGCACCGTCTCATCCTGGACAAGCCATTTCTTCTGCAACCAGGGAGCTGGGGCGGTCTCTCCAGACTTCTCCAGGAAGACAGCAAAGGAGGGGAAAGCCCACCTGCGACACAAATGGCCTTCCTCATAGTCATAGCGGTTGCATGAGTACCGATACAGCAAAGACTACTGTAGCAGGGCTTGCAAGCGCCGACGCACTGGATGCAGCCCGGCGGCATTAAGTCACGAGGCCTAGGCACCAAGTGAGTGCTGCCGTACCGACTTTGCTAGCAACATGACGGCGGTGAACGAGGCTTCTCGAAGCTTTTCTTCTTGCCATTCGTTTCTGCTAAGTCTTGTCTTGCCTAGCCAGCATCTGTCCGCTGTCCTCTAGACGAGGGACGAGCTGGCTGCCGCGATTGTGCCTACCATCAAGTACATGGGGGCACGTGGACGCCAAGTCCAACCTGTTCTAGCAATATGATATGGCATCGGTTCGATGCCAAGATCTCTTCCGATTTCCTTTGATCGGCCAAGCGAGAATCACACTCGCCACAGGCAAAGGACAAAATATTCCCTGTGGCCGGCGTGTAGAACACCATGGAACACCAAAGCAAATCCTGTGCTGCCGCCCGGTTCGCGAAGTTGCGATCGAAAATGTGAGGGCTTCGCCCGCGATCTAGAAAAGCGCAAAACGGCAGACCGGGCAGCTTGCCCACGAAGCAAAGTGTTTTCTGCTTTTTTACTGGAACTTCAGAGGCACCACCAAATCCTGAGGGCTCTCTGATGTGCTCATGCAAGGTTGCCCGGGCTAACCTTGGTGGCGACGCAGTGACATGATGCCCCCCCTGCATCCCTGCAAGCCGCCGGGCAGTCGCAAAACAGCCTGGAGCAGGCAAGCAGCTCACGCTGAGACCGAGAGCCTGTTGGCCCAGGACGCCTCCGACTCCGAGGAGGTAGCCTAAGTCTTTCGTCACAGGCAGGTGCAGTTGCAACGTGTTGCAACAGCGGGTGTCCTTCCGTCGTCTCCTGCTGTCTCACCCCCATCGCTGCTTTCGAGGGGCCCACAAGAGCAGCAGGTGCCACGCTGCGGACGTACCAGCCGAAGGAGACCTCCTGAGTCGGACAGCTGTGCTTAGAGATTCCCACTTTTCGCCCACTTAAAGGATCATGGGACTTCGTAAGTAGGGGACTTATAATTATAACCTTACTTACTAAGTCCCATGATCCTTTAAGCAGGCCCCATCGGCCTTCTCCATGCCCATGAAGGCCACTCCGGCCGCAGAGCCAATCACCAAGAGGGAGCCGCCTCAACCGTCGCAGGAGTCTGCGCGGCAGCTGCATCCACAAATCTGTAATGTAGGAACTTGATTAAGAAACCCTGATATTAACCCTAATATATTGGGGTTAGAGGGCCAGGGTTTCTTAATCATGTTCCTACATTAGGCAAACCCACAAGGCCCACGCAGAAAGGGCTTTCATTTCCGGGGCCCCCTGCCAGTGGCAGCGCAGTAAGTGATGAGGTTCCAGAGACCGTCGTTGGCGGGGTGCGCGGAGAGGTCGTACATTCCCTGGGTCGCCGCGACCAGAGGGACGTTGTCCACGACAGCGGAGGCGAAGCCCAGGAAGACGGCCACCAAGGAGTCGTCGGGAAGGAGCTGGCTGAGCTGCTCCGCGAAGTCCTTCAGCAACCCCACCCTCTCCAAGGCTCCCACCGCAAACAGCACACCCAGGAAGAAGAGCGCATCCGGGACCTCCACCCGCTTCAGCGCGCCCTTCAGGGAGTAGCGATCGTCCCCCGGCTCGTGGAGAAGGCTGGTGATGAGACCCAGCAAACCCAAGACCAGCATCATCCCGGTCCAGGCAGGGCATTTCGTGAAGGCCGTGAAGACCGGCACCCCTACCATTCCCAGCAAACCACCCCAGAAGACCAACTGCTGACCGGCCGGTGCCTCTGTGCTGACACTCTTCTCTTTGCGCCGCTGGAAGGGTTTCCGGCCCTCGATCACGAACAGGAGCTCGTAGCCCATGGCGCCCAGCAAGCATAACGAGCTCGGGACAAAGAGGTTCGTTAACAGGGGCACGGTGGTGACCTGTCCGCCTCGCGAAGACTAAGCCGACTAAGCGAGAAAGAAGAAACCTGCAAAGTCAAGGCAACAACTTCAAGAAAAGCCTCTTCTCGGCCTTTACAGAGTTTCCTCTCATGGTCGCAGCCAACGCTTTTGGCAAACGTGCTTTGAGATCATAATTTGTTCGCGTTCTCTTGTGCCTAATACCTCACATCCCATATCAACCCATCTGAAGCTTTGCGCAGCTGCTAGTTTCAGCTTCGTGCTCAGGCATTTGCTCTGGGACGAAACGCTGGTGGGACCGGGGCAATCCACATCAATCCTTCGCGGCGGTTGCGTTCCACTGCCCTCCAGCGATTCTTTTCTGTGGGAGCTTATTGGCATGGGTAACTGTAGTTTGAAGCGGCTGGCTTGCTCCATTCAGCCCAGTCTCTCACCAGTATAGCTCCGGTTTGCTTAGTAGGGCACACGGCATGGCAAGAGTCTTAGAAGCAAGATGGGAGGATGCGCCTATGTACAGCATGGTGGTAGTGATGTCCCCAATGGGAGTCCAGGCCCCACCAGCATTGGAGGCCACCACCACCAGACCTCCAAGTTTCATCCGAAAGTCATCGTCCTGGACGAGCCTTTGGAGCAAAGACACCATGACGATAACCACGGTGAGGTTGTTCAGCACTGAGGAAAGGAGGAAGGTGAGGACGCCGATGGTTATCAGCAAATCTCTCTGGTTGGTGGCCTTGATGGCTGAGGTTATTATGTCAAACCCTTTGTGCGCATCCATGATCTCCACAATGGTCAGAGCCCCAAGCAGGAAAAAGACGACTTCGGCGACATTCTGCAAGGTTTCTGCGATCGCCGTGTCAAACTCGGCGGCTGTCATGTCGATGCCTCAGCGCTCTGCTGCTATGTTGCCATGCTACGCAGCTACGCTATACTCTCTTTCCGTGCTCCTTCCGGCGCAGGATTCCTGCACGTGGACAAGCCGAGCTGCCAGTGCCGACCAAGGCCCAGACCAGAACCTCGGGACGTCCCTCCAACATCCTCTGCAAAAGACAGCGAAACAAAGAACTGTGACTAAGCTGGCCAGGGTGCTCCGAGTATCAAGGCCGTGGCTGCCTTGTTGATCTCAGTCTGCTCCTGCAGAGCTGGGAAATTTGGTCATTGGTGCTGGCAGCTCGCAGGCAGCAAAAGCAGCGACTGCATCCAAGAACATTGTTATTTGCAGCGATGTCCTCCAGGACGATGACAGCATAGCCTCGACAATCAAAAGCTGCACTGGTCGACATTTTGGTGTCTGTGGCCGGCCTGCCACAAAAGTGGCCACTATAGGAAAGTACTGGTACTGCGCCTCTGACAAGAATGGGACCGCAACCTCGGCCAGAGCGTCATCCTATCTGGCCAAAGACACTCACCTGCACCCACCGACGGATGGAATACCGCCCGTATGCATCGAGTTGCCCAGCTGTGCTGGATTGCAAACATCAGAAGCCTGAGCTCGCATCTGTCTCTGTGACAAAGCTATGCCATACCAGAACTGGTAACTTCTTTTGGGCGATGTCACTCCTCCCTCCCGATCAGTCTATACCCTTTCCACTGCAAAGCATGCGCTTTCTTCACCAGTCCCAATGCTCGCCGGGGAGCAGCCAGGCCGCCAGGCCCATCAGCGCAGGCGGCACGCCGCTAGCACGCTCCGCTTTCTGCGCCAGCGTGCTTCCTCCTGCGCAGCTCCAAGCGCTTCTTGGGAATTGCGAAAAATTGAGGCCCTCCTCTTTCAATTCCCTCCCCGTCCCCGTCGCCTCGCACTTGCATCGCTGCCGCCGCCACGATGGGCACCAGCGCCAGGCTCGTGGCGCTCATCTTCGAGGGCGGAGCTCGCCTCGGCGACAAGGCAAAGGGCTCAGTTCTGCAACCTGCCTTTTGCTTAGTCTTGCTTTCCAGCTTTCGGTTTCGTGTCTTGGAGTCTTGCAGACAACCCCCCCCCCCCCGGCTACTCGGCCGAGGGTCGCAGCGGTGAGCAGGGCCCTGTGCCCCTTCGCAGGAGAGCTGAGCGTGCGAGACCTGAGGGGCTCCAACCACGGCAAACACTGTGCGGAACATTCCCTAAACTCTGGAACTCCCCCCGGCCCTCTCGCTGCAGTCTAGCGGGCCCCTGTGGCGTCTCCACTGCATGGAAGGTCAGTGCTGCCCGCAGCAAGGCCCAGATCAGGGCCAGGGGCGCCAGCGCCATGCCGATCACGCGAGCCATGCGCCGTGGCTGCAGTCGGGGACCTCGCAGAGCGCATCCCCCCGGCCCTCGCTTCCGCAAACCTCCGTCTAGCTCCGTCTCTCTTCGAAAAGAACGCCCTCTCCGAAAAGACCCTGAAGGCGCTCCTAAAGCTGCAAGAACTCCCAGGGCCTTTATGCAGCTCTACCTTGTCCTCGCTTCCTCCTATCCCTGCACTCTGCGGCAAGCACTGGCAAAGTTCCTTCGATCTTGGCACATGAAGTGTAGAGTGCAGAAGAATTAAGACCTCAAGCCTGAATGGGATTCCCGCGAGCCTGGGCATCTGGACATGGCTGCGATCAAAAGCTCCTACGTCCTGGCCGCAGGGCCTAGGCCCAAGGCCCCTTCCCATCGGCTTCCTCTGAGCCAAAAGGGCCCCGCAAACAGAATCAAAGAGCCTTTCAGCAACTGAGACGTAGGCAGATCCGCTTAGCTTAAGCCCGCGGCTCGGGCACCTCCTCAACCTTTGGCGTTGTTTCTGATCCGAAGCTCGGCAGCGCGAACTCTGGCCATGTCGCCTCCTCCGCAAGAACTATTGAAGCAGGCTGCGGCTTCCTGTGCGGCCTGTTCTACATTGCTACATCTGCTTCGGAGACAAGAGACTCGGCTTGGAGAACTGCCCGACGAGCCTCCTCCGGCGCAGCCGTCGCCGCCACATCCTCGACAGTTTCACAAATGCTTCGGTCTCTTCGCTGGTTGCTGATCGAGCCCCTGGTGGCCCTCTAGGTGCCTCAGCACGGCGGAAGAGGGCCCCGAGGCCAAGCGGAATGGGTGACCCGGCAAGCACCTAAGTGCAGAAATTGCAGAACACTGGTGAGAGGCACGGACGACGGCAGCGGGAAGGTTCGCTAGGGATGCGGCCGAAAAGGAGGCAAAAGATGCCAGGCCTTCGACATCCAGCGCGCCGCGAGGCACACGGCGGCTCCGGGGCGAACCGGAGCCTTCAGGGCTCACAGGGCAGAAGTGTTTTCGCTTTGGGAGCCAGGCCTCGCGGTGAGACGAAGCTGCTCCCAGCCAGGGCCAGGACCAGGACGAGCCTGCAGCCGCCAGATCTGCCAGTCCAGAGTCCCGTCTCCTTCCGCTTGGAACATGGGGCAACAGCTAAGAACGGGACAGCGACAGCACAGCCGTGGCTGCCAGCGGCCTCTTTCTGGGCACGTCAAGGAGGGGCCGAACTCCGAACTGAGCCGAACGGCAGCCTGCGCAGTGCCGGCAAGCGAGGGCGCAAGCGCGCCATGCGCAGACGCGCCATGGCAGCACCCGAAAGAGCTCCGATTCTCGCTTCGTGCTTGCATATTCCATTGTCGCTGTAGCCGGGCCAAATAACAGCAGCTCTACAGCCCTTATCAGCCATTATCAGCCTCAGGACCAGAGGCCCACTAGGCAAAGGCATGGAGAGCCGAAAAGGCTGTTGGCCAGCGAAGCAGGCAGGGTTCCACTAGGTTTCTGGAGTCTACCAAACTCCAGAAACCGCGTGGTGACAGGACCGGTCAAGGGTGGCATGCGATCGCCTCGGTCCTGGCGGCTCGACCGAGCGCCGCGCAAACACGGCAAGGCCCGCAACGGCCAGGGGTGAGCGGCGCCTTGGCGCACGGCCACGAAGAGACTCCGTAGAGGCTACAGGCACCGCAGGCTAGGCCGCAGGCGCCATGGCAGGATCTAAGGGGGCCTTGTGCGGCGCGGTGGGAGGCGGGACACTGCTGACAGCTGCAAGGGGGCAAATGGGGCAAGTCGGCAAGGCACAAGCAGATCATGGACCGGGGCTTCAGATCCCGAGGCAAAGGCAACCACGCAAAATGCTTTCAGCGGCTGCAACAGGCACTCTCCGTCGGCGGAGCTTTTCTCTGCTCCTAGCTTGCCTGAAGGTGATTTTACCTCCTGTTCACCCCTACCCGGTTGTGTCCTTCTTAGCGGTTCGCGACGACCAAGAACACACCCCGTTACATGATGTGCACTCTACGACTCTATGCTCGGAGGGCACGGATCCAGTGCTCACTCAGGGCCCGCTGCCACCTGTCAGGCTTGTTGGACGAAGCTCAGTCAAGAATGCCAAGGGAGTCTGAGCCAAATCTCGGCCACACACCCCCCGAAAAAAGGCCGGGCCTTTCGCGTTGTCACCTGGACAGCGGCAACAGACTGAGAACGGCTGCATTTCAAGTTTGGGCGGGTCTGTTCTGGCGCCAAAATGCTTGAACCGCTGGCTTTTTGCCCGCGCGATATCGCACGATTGGAGGTTTGGAATGGTATGAGAGGACCTGGGGTCAGAGTGGGTTCTGATTCCGAAAGCTCACCTGGCCTGAACAGCTCATCTTGGTCCCTACTTGGCCCTACTTGGAGGCGCCTCTGGCCAGACGATCGCACCTGCCGGCTGGAGCTTCATGAGTTCCTGGCGAAGCGAGACAGGTTGTCTGCTTACAGGCCGCTGCGCACTTCTCCATTGTGCCCTCTACATCCAGTATGCATTGAGAAGTACGAAGATGTACGAAGCAGAACCGCAGAGCTGGGCCAAAGGTGAGAAGCAGCCAATCACAAACTGTCAGCTGGGACTGGAGCTGACATGAACGTGTTTGCTCCTGGTTGGGGCTTGATGTCAAGGCCGTTCGGTGCCGGTGCCGGCGAAAGATGCACAATGGGCTCAAGGACTGTAGTCTGAGTCGTTTCGGAGTCTTCACCCCCCACACACATATTTGGTCACGCCCTCGATTTACTCAACAACATGTACTTCGTCGCTCCCGGAGTTCTGCAATGCTGACATCTGAACGACGGCCAACCATGCCAATCGGATGTCACCCCTGGCCAACCTGGACCTGTGCTCACGGTTCTGGAAGCTCAGGGAAGCGCCTCCGGTGGCTCGTCTGGCGGTGGCGGCAAGGGCGCGTTGGGATCGAAATCCTCGTCCTGTCCAGAGCTGCGCACGGGGCCTGTTGTCGTTTCGGATTGAAGGCTGAATGTCCAAAGGCCGCAGAGGGATGCAACGACTCTCTTTGGATAGGTTGCATTCAACTGAGCGTCTCAACTATCAGACACGCATACATAAAAGTATTCTCTTGTGTGTATGTATGTATGCATGCATGCATGCATGCATTTATGTATGGGGAGGATGTATGTATGGATGCATGTATGTATGTTGGTGTGTGTATATGTGTATATATATATATATATATATATTATAGAGAGAGAAAGAGAGACGGTTTTTTAATACGTGCATTTTTAATACCCAAACAGATAGTTTATACTACCTCCGTTGGCTTCCGGCCCGGGCCGCCCAGTCCAATTTAGCGGATCCCCCCAACGGGGTGGTGCGGGGCGCAGGGCGGTGGAGGGCGATGGAGGGCGGTGGAGGGCGGTGGAGGGCGGTGGAGGGCGGTGGAGGGCGGCGGAGGGGTGGAGGGGAGGTGGAGAGTTAAGGGGTGGAGACATACAGTCATGTGCTGCACAATGGATATCCAAGATCGTGTTTGCTCAGATGTGTCAGGATCACACAGAATCACACACCTCCGGGTCCGGTGAGATGTAATCCCAGTCGCTGCTAAAGTCCGGCGGGGGTCCTGACAAAGGGTCCCGGGCTCGGCACTGTCTGCGAACGAACTGTGCGAATGACGTCGGCCACGACCTCCGCTGCGGACATGAGATGACCCCTTCGCGCCTGGAAAAGGTCCCAGTCCCTCCACATACATGGTCACCTGGTGCTCGGCATGAGTTGCACATGGCCGGCAACACGCTCGACATCGAGATGAAGAAATGCATAGTTGTCAAGTACTTCCAATCATTCTCCTTCAACTGCGGTGCTCGCCATGAGCTTGATCTGAGACCCTGGCATTTGTCTCATACTGCTCCCGTAAAGTGATAACAGGAAAGCCGTCCTCGCAGTTCCAAGCCGCAGGCTGCGGCTGAAAACAGACCTGTCCTTTACTCTACCGTCGTCCTTGAATGAATACGCAGCCCAAAAAGAGAACGCACCTATATCGATATGTCTAGACCTCCAGTTGCTCCTCGTCCCTGGGAACGCCAGCAGGAAACTTCTCGGCCTGGCGGGAGGTTCAGTAGCCGAAAGCGCTGCGTGCAGCCTGTCATAACTCTGCCACGCTACGCCTCTGGATTTGGGATGATGGGCCGCCCTCCAATCCGCCCATAAGGAGCTGGAGCACCTGAGGCGCTGGGCTGTGCAGTGAAGCGCAAGCCAAGAAGGTTCATGGGAAGGCAGAAGAAGCATTTTGTTTTTGGGCCGCTGGCAAAGCGCCTGTACGTCTAAGTCTAAAGGTCTGAGTCGGTCTTTCCCACTTGTGAATGTCTGCACCTTGGCGACGGGAACCTGAACACTGCGCGGGCATGAGCCTGCAAACTTGCAACATGGTGCGGGGCCGCCCTGTCTTAATGAGGCAGATGCACAAATCCAGGCGAAAGGAAAGGTTCAAAACGCATTGCAGGGTGGCCTACCGCGCTTGAAAAAGGAAACGAAGCCCCGAGTAGAAATTCCAGGGCAGGGAACTTGAGGAACCATTGAAATCAGTAACATCTGTAAGAGGACAGAGCCATCTTCACCCATGTGCTTTGGGCTTTTCACTGGAGGCGCTTCCAAAGGACTCGGTCTGACGGACTTGATGTGCTCTGTCCCAACAGCAACTACTTCGGGCACGCCCCAACGTGAGCAACCTATCGCAGACGGTAACACTGTTCAACTGCCGGACACGACAGGGCTCACATGGCGATGCGCACAGGCTTCGGTCCACCCGGGACAAAAGTCGACTTCATGTACTCCATCTCCTCGGCACGAGTAGTTCCAATGAGTCAGCCATCTACTATCCCTGAGGTCGGGCAACCCTTCCCGTCCTGCTGTCGGACTTTCTCTACAATCTCCATCCTGCCTGAGATTTTGGACAAAGCATGACAAAGCAGTACCTTTCTGAGCAAGCATGGCAACCAAGATGCTGGGTGCTGCTGCAAGCTTCACCTTCGTCATCTGCTTCTCCTCACAAACTGCGCAAGGATTGGGTCGAAGTCTACGCTTCGTCCCGCCTCGAGCACTGCACGGGGCACCGGAGGATTCGTGACAAAGTCCACCTTACCCAACCTGTCACGAGGGGCTCTGCTCCTAGGTTCGAAACATCGCAGGTCTCCCGGAGCGACAGGGAACCTGCGTGATCGCCCGCGTGAACACTCCTAGCCGCCCGAGAAAGCTCACCCCTGCCTCGAAGTGGATGGGCTTGCGTAGCCGGCCTTCCAACAAGAAACCCACTGCGCGTGGCAACAGAAAAGTCTTGATCAAGCAGCTTAGCCAAAACGGATCCGGTTTGCCCACTCCAGCAAGGACTGCGAAGGTGCCTGGGCCCCAGCAAAGAGGGCGCAGGCGACCAGGGCCAGCACCGGGGAAGCCCAGCTGGGATTCCAGTCCTCCGGCGACGAAGCCTCCAGGGGTGAAGGGGTGAAGGGATGTGGGGCGGGGGGTACATCAGAGCTTTGGGGCGATAATTCTTGAACCCGCTCGGCGGTTCCACGGCTCCAGCTGCGGCACGGTGCGGCTGTCCACGTCTGAAAGAACGTGCTCCTACTCCTGCCACAGTTCTGTGCATCTCCGCCGAGGCGGGTGCTCCTGGGCTATGACTGCTCGGTCCTAGGTGCTCTGTCACTGCTTGGGACCCATGCTGGCTGCTAGCATTCGCAGTATCGGGGAGAGATGAGAACCGGCAGCAAGATCAAGATCCCCAAACAAGATTTGGCAACACATGCCGAGCACAAGCTACAGTATGGAATTGCCCTGCGCAAGCGGCAGCCAGCATAAGTAAGAGGCATGACGAAAAGAGACAGCTGTCAGTCTATGAAGACCGGCCCTTGGTGGACAGGCCGAGCAGTGCACTGGTCAGAGCTGACTGGCGCGATTGGCACGGCAGCTACAAGTGGAACCGTAGCTCGAAGGCAGCAGACCCACCAAAGGGCTGAAAGGCACAAGACTGCAAGAGACTCGAAAGCTTCACGCGACATCCACATTTTTGTGGGGTATCTGCATACAGAAAAGGCTCCCGCCTCTGCGGCCTCAGAGGCCCTCGCGGTCATGCGGCGAGGTGCCGAAATGGGTCCGGGCGCCGGGACGAAGGCGAAGGCGAAGCAGGCCGTCACCTGAGCACGCCCCGAACTGCCCTTCTCAAGCATTCAGGCCGTGGGGCCTTTGGGACCTGGCTGAGGCTTCACCTTCTTAGAAGCTTCTGGTCGCGAAGGCTAGCACGTCGAGTCCTACATCAAAGTTCTGGTTAAACACACAAACTCCTTCGACGAATGTTGTGCCGAGATGCAATAAAGAGAACCACGCTCATCGCACGGGCCATGCTGTTTGACTGTTGAGGGAAAGGAGCGGTCGAGGAATGTTGCCGATGCCAGGGAGCCAAAAATGCTGCGAGCACTTGTATGCTACCACACATTCCTGCAAAGCTTCGTTTCAAGTTGAACAGAAGTTCACGTGGATCAGGCCCTCAACTTGCAGTCGAAGGCCCTGGCGCTTCCGCATCCCCGGCGCAGCGAAAGCCTGCTGGTCTCAAAGACAACGATGATTGAGTTTAGACTATCCGTCGGATTGCCGCTTGCGCCCAAACCAACCGATGGCCTGCACATCCAGTAGCTTCGCCAATCCCGCGACCTTGCAGCACGCCGACGAGCCCCGTTTCATGTGGTGACCAAGGACCAGGGAACTCCTTGCAAATCTGCGCTTTTTCCTTCTGGAGCCTGTGTGCTGACAGTGTCAGACGTCCTAGGCGTTCTTCGGCTAAGAATGCTAGGAGCTAGGGAAGCTGCAAGGCTTGCTCTCTCAACTTCAGGGTGATATGGGTACCCTGCCAAGGTCCGAACTTCTCCATGTCGTCAAGCATCTCTCGCGCACTGGGCCCATCGCCGGCATAAACATACGCTCGCAAGAGCTCCTGGTAGGTCAGTCCCGACGGTTGGACGCCGGAGCTTTGCATCTCGTCAAGGATCTTCCTACACTGGCTAGGGTCACGTCGGTGACAAGAGAGCAGCCCTGTCCATGTGTCACATTCAGGTTGGATGTTGTAGTGGGGCAGCATCTCGAAGACTGACCTGGCTGTCTCAGCCAGCCCATCCTTTGCACATGAGATGATCAAGGCGTTGAAGTGATTCCTGTTCGGCTGCACACCTTTGGATGTCATATCCATGAAAAGCTCTCGCACGGCGGCATAGTCGCCAAGCCTGGCATAGGCCCACATCACGCCGGCATAGCTTGATTCCCTGCTTGAAGGATTCGCCTCTGCGACAACGGCTTCGGGAACGCTGTCGAAAGTCTCTCTTGCCTTCTCGGCCATAGAGACCGCCGCATAAGCCGTAATCATGGTGTTGTAGGTTATGAGATTGGGTGATATCCCATTCAGCTGCATCTCTTCGAAGAGCTGCTCTGCTTGATGCACCCGTTTCGTGTCGGCATACATCTTGATCATCGTCGTATAAGCAACGACGGATTTCCAGTCATGCTTCATGTCTGCCCAGAGCGCCTGTGCTTCCTCCGTCCAGCCAGCTTTGGCACAAAGATTCAGACCCACGCAATACTGGACTTCGCCCTCTTTATCCAGTGTTCCCCAGAGCTGCCACGCTTCTTCGAACCGCCTGGCCTTGACGAGGCGATCAATCTGGCTCGTTGCTTTCCTAACTTCCGCGCTGGCGGCGGCCTCCGCCGCGGGCCGCAACGTACGCAAGTCATGTGCTCTGGCAAAGTCGCGGCTGAGCTTTAGGCTCTCCCTCTCCTGCCGTTTCAGCTGCGCCGCCTCGAAGCTGACACCACGCTGCGCGCCCTGCTGCGCACGCAATGCCGCGAGGGGGAAGGCATGGCATCTGCGAAGCATGTCGCGTTGCTGTGAATGAGAATGGCCTGTCGGATCGTGCTCTCCAACTGTCGCAGACCCTCTCAAGCTAGCAGAAATCGACTGGCATCCTAGTCCTACACCTTGAAGGGGAATTGATCCTACACACGCTTCAAAGCTGCGCTCGGATTCGGCAGAGAGAAAGTGGAACATCTGCCGTGAAGTTTTCTGCAACCTTCCAACAAGGTGGCCTCCAGATGACAGATGGTACAGAGATTTCACTGAGCTGCCCAGCCACTGCAGCAGTGCAGGTTACAGCGAGCGGCAGAGCCAGGGGCGAGCGGCGCCTACGACTCGCAGGAATCCCACTAGCGATGGACTAGTTCTCAAAGGACCACGACCCTCAACAAAGTGCGAAAGGAATGAAGTTAGTCGCACACGCGCAGACACTTCTCGACAGCTCCACCTCCTGCCCACTGCCATCACCACCACTACCACCACATCATCAGCACCAGCTCAAGTTGCACCATTGTCTTAGATATCGTGCACTTCCAAAGCGCTGTCGAGCTCTGCATGCCCAAGAAATGACACCTGCTTTACCTGATGGCTAAAACTCGTATCCCCATCCGAAGTCCTGAAAAGAGGATGGCATGCGGAGCTCCACCTCCTGGGCACCTCACATCACCCCGATCACTTTGCAACTTGCCTCTGTCTTCTTCTGTTCTGATATTGAAGCGAACAGAGGTTGTCATTGTAGACAGTGGCAAGGATTCCCCTGACCCCACCTTTCTGGAACATGATGGCGCTCCGCCATTCTTCCAGCTACCTGTGAAGGCAGCTCCTTCTCCAGTCGCTCTGCGTTCATACTTCCTTATGTGAGAAGGGCACTGAGCTCATGCGTGCGTTCAAGATTGTTCTACGCATATTCGAATCACTTTCCACACACTCCATGATACGCTGAAGCTTGCACCGATAAGATTGCGGCAGCAAGAACACATAGCTTCAGCCCTGAGGGCCCGATACCGAACTACAGGCCATCTCGGCTACCATCGAAGCGTTCCCAAGCCATTTCTCCACAGTCGCCGTGGGGCAAGGCAGACGTCAAAGTGATCTCTGCCCCGCGCTGTGCTGTACAGAGGGCGAGCTGGTGTCCGAACTCGGCAGGCAGGGAGGCCGCGGGCCGCTGTGGGTCTGCGCACGGGTTCAGGGTGCCGTGCTACGCCGCGCTGATAAGCTCACGCTAGGAGGCCTTCAAAGGTCAGAGAGCTGGCACACCCGGTCACATGCAATGAGTCAACTTAGCGCGCTTCTCAGCTTATTCGGTTTCGGGTGTTTGGGGCTGGATTGCCGTCTTACCAGCTACATGCTGAGCCGGTTCAACTTCGAATCGTCTGGAAGCAAAGTGATTGAGAGTTCGCATGTGTCAGGCGGGTATAGTGTCTGCAAGCAGTGCTGTTTCAGAGTGTTCCGCGGTCTGACGGCAAGACAAACGATAAACTGACGAGTCTGCCAAATACGATGGGTAAGAGTATCAGCAGGAGCATTGTTCATGGGAGTCTATGGTTGACATGCGTCTGTGCCGGGCGGGGTGGACAAACTTTGGTTAGAGGTGCACATCCAACAGCTACGAGTAGGAGGCGCTGATCTTGCTCATTACATCAGAATTGTGCAGGCTTGCCAAACTTCGTAGCAGCGTCCACTTCAGAACCAACTTAGATATCTGCTTCGTTGCGGTGAAAGATCGTTGCTTGCAGGCCCCTTGTTCGCAGGCCCCCAGCGGCATTGCGACCGTGTAAACGCTAAACGCTCCTGGTAGGAACAGTGAGCGTCTCCTGCCGAACGCCAACCGCGTCTGTTTCAGATTGACAAGTTTGTCAGCCCAGAAGCCGTTGTTCGGATGCTTGCAAAAAAAATTCTGGCATGGCACAAGCGACCCGCACAAACCAAGGGTACTTACTAATGACTCGACCCACAAATTGAAGCCGAGGAATACCTTGAACGGCCGCTGGACTGGTGAGACTCCGCTCGGAAGCAACAGGCGAAGAGGGAGACAGGAAGTCGCTGAGCCGCCTTTAAGTCTTTAAGAGTCTTGCTCTTGCTCTCCCTTCTTCGATTTTATGGTTGCTTCCGCTGCGGCGGCTGCCAAGTTGCCCTCGCTGGTAAGGGGGATGCTGCAGGCAGTAAGAACAAAAACATGCTCGCCGCACCTCGCGCACGCAATACATGAAGCAGACGAGGCGCGAATTCTGTCTGGCTCAAGCCAAGCCAAACTGTGATTTCCACGATGCTGATGGATGGAGATATCTCCAGCAGAAAAACATTCCTGGGCATTGGGATTCCTTGCTCTCCTGCGTCGGTGTGACCCATAGCGGTCACTGCCACACCTGTCAAGGCTTGAGTTTTCGCTTTCAAGCCTTTAGCACAAAGCAAGCACGCTGGCGCTGCTAGCAGAAGGTAAAAGATTCCCATATGCACCTTCTCTTCAACATCGCTCTTGTGGTTTTGGGCCTCACCTGAGATGGTGCACATCTGGCCATCGCATCTTGAAGCCCATGAGTCTGCCTTGTACTTAATATGCCGCCAAGTCTCAACTCTGCATCACCTGAAAGCGCAGCCATTTTTACAGATGTTCCCAGAGGAATACCGAAACTTCAAACGACTTCAAACGACCTTCGCCATGATGCTGTTGGTCATCTTGGTACGTCGGATTGCGCGCCTCGGCTCCGAAAACTTCACGGCTACCCTGACGAGCTCGGGCAGGTTGCCGGTGTCTTACGATGCACTGACTTCTACAGACATGCTTCCATCGACAGGCAAGTTGTGATCTGTTCCATTCTTTCGTGTTTGGGTGCCCTCTGCGGGATCGAGCATCAGATTCGTCTGGCTGTTCCTTTGACTTGTATCCTTGGTTAGTTACTCTGAGACACGACGTGGTTGAGAAATGAATGGTGCATCCGCTAGAACGCTAGACCTCACGAGACTTTCTAGCGGTGATGTCTTGCTCTCCGGGCTCTGCATCATGCGTCGCTGCTGCACGTGCTATCTGCCCCTACACGGTCCCCCATTCTGTGCTCCAGGCTGCGCAGGCGGCTGCGCGGGGATGGGCCTTGGCTAGCACCGCAAGCTTCCCTGTGCTCTCGCGTCCATGGATAGACAAGAAGCCCATGCTCCGGTTCGGCCGTTGGCTGTTCGTGGCGAATCATCCTCAGATACCATGATTCGGCAGCGCACAGGAAGATGACACCTCACGCAACATGCAAGATCGTGCAAGCAAGGTGCTGGAGCAGCTGTAGACCGGCCATCCTGGCGCATGCGACATGCGATGCAATGCGACGATGCAACATGGGAGCAGAATTCCACTTCAGGCGAGGTGCTGCCCTGTGATTTCCGGTGTGATTTCCGGATCCGGCTTCTGCTGCAGCATTTGCAGAATCGGGCTGGTCCTTCGGCGAGCCAGATTAGGTTTCGCAATGGTCCAAACCAGCAGTCCAAATTGAACTCCGGTCCTGGCAGCCTCTGCAACAACATAGCCGTCGGGGGAGCCCTCTCCAGACTTTGAGCTCACTAGGCACTGGCGAAAGGAGAATCTGCTTCGCTGAAGTAGCCCGAGGGTAGGCGCCCACTTGGCTAAGAGTCTAGAGGAAACGGACGCAGGACGATCCCAAGCATCACAAGGCAACACCGCATCTGGAAGGCCTCTGCACCACTTCGACGGCGAAGCTTCTCCTGTGATCTAAACAGAGACCAGGTCTAAAGCCCTTCACAGCCATTGAACAGCAACATGATGCAGCATGCCGTCAAGCAGTTATTTCTTAGTGAGTCTGCATCGCACAACTGCTTGCAGCCCGCCTTTCCATTGCCACGCCGAAAGTGGGCATTGCGAGGTGAGTTCTGCACACAAACGCTCAACAGCAGCATCCGTTTCGACAACGATCGCACTGAATTAAAAGCATCATGAAGCTTCAGCTGGAGCCAGCACCCTACAAGAAGCTGTATTTATCATGATACAAACCAAGCAACAAGGAGCACACGGAACAACTCTTAGTGGAGTGTAGCTGCTACCTTTCAGGAGCAATCGCGATTCCGGGCCGCGCCTCCCCCTCTCCCTGTGCCGCGCCATGTTCCTTGCGGGCGTAGAGGCGTCTTTGTCCAATCTCCAGACGCAAACTCACTACGCACGTGCGACCGCTTGTCGCAGTTAATGCCTTCGAATTGCCCAGGAGAGGTTTCACGAATCAACGGAGGCACAGCGAATGTAACAGTGGATCTGCAGGGGCGGGCATGTCAAAGCCGTGTGTGTGTGACGCCGGCCAGCACCTATACTATACGGACCTGCCCGGCCAAAAAGGACGACCTTGCCGAAGAGACCGAACTCCAAGCTCTTGTCAATCCCGACCCAACCCCCGAACTGCGGGGCTCCTCATCAGTGCTAGAAGCGCAGCTAGCAGCAGTGCTCGCCTCGCAAAAAGCCCACGGGAATAGGGTTTTGCGGTTTTGGGGGTTTTGAAGGGTTGCGCAATGTCCCCTCGTCTGTCAGTACAGATGCGGTTCCCTGCCATGCAACACAATACGAGGTCAGGTCTTTGCGTGTTTATGTATTCAGGATTTTTTTAACTCCCGACCCGATTTCCAGAATACATATTCACTCGGAACTCCGTGGATCACTATCAACCCGAAGTTCAGCCAGACTGGAATGCCTGAAAAGCCAAATCTTCAACTGGCCTCGTTTGCAAAACTCGGACCATACAATGCCCCTAAGTTCACCGAAGCTGCAGACGTCTGCACAAAACAGGATGCGCATGAAGCCACAGAAGATCTCGGGGAACCCACTGGATCCCTAGTGGCTTCCGCTCGCACCTCCGAGAGGCTATGCTGCCGGATATTGATCAGGTTCTCGGCCTCCTGGCGGTGAGCCGCCTGCGAAGAAGTTGAAAGCTCGCTTCAGGCTGTGGTGTGGGCTTCCGTTTAAAGGGCCACAATATAAGGGAACTATAATGTAGGGGCCTTGATACAGGGAATCTCGGCTCGGAAACAACGGTCCCGTCTCAGCTTAAGATGCCATGCACACGGGATGCAGCGATAGGCATCCAAAAGCTTCTGTAGCCACTCTTTCTCGCACGGACAGACCGCTCGAAACGGGATCTCGTGAATGCGAAAGCAGATCTTCTTCTGCTTCACC
>CAJNDV010006014.1:0-10181 GCA_905221635.1 Symbiodinium sp. CCMP2456 | reverse complement strand
CGTGACCTGCTGTTTTTGCAGATGTGCAAAAGTGTCGTAGTGTGCTTCTTTTGCCTGTACACTCGGTCAAAACAGTTTCCTGAGACCTGTCTTGGTCCGACCGATGCCTGTACCATGGAGCCGATTCTGCAGACCTCGACTAGAGCAGCAAGCGACTGGTGTTGGTCGTGTTGTCATCCACGGTCGTAGTCGTGGTGTTGGCATCCATGGTCGTTGTGGTGACGTTGTCATCCATGGTCGTTGTAGTTGTCACTGTCGTCATGTTGTCGGCCATGGTCGTTGTGACCTCTGCAGTGTCTGTGCTGTCCTCACTGCAGCCCTGCAGAAAGAAGGCCAACAGCGTCATCAGGACTGCAAGAGCAACTGCGCGAACGGACATCATGGCTGATGCGACGCAAAAGAGCTAGGTCGGATTCGGGACTACCTTTTAGCCAAATGCTGAGTTCACCCACGGTCTGGTTGTGACTTTACATCAACCCTCCTTCCTACACGGAGATTCTTGCAGCCATCAAAGGGAGGCACCGGCCTCCATGATGGCAGGGGGCAGATCTGCCTCTTCGGGACAGCTTTGCAGGAGGTGCTCGAAGACCTCGCAAAGGATGTGGGGTCCAGTCTGGGAAGCAGGGAAACCTCGAGTTTTGGGAAGGTGGCTTCCTGGGCCGGACACCTTGATTGTGACAGTACGCCCGGGGCTGGACGCAAGGTCAGCTCCAGCATATTGAGTCTCCTGAGATCCGGTGCCCTACAGCTTTGCGCATGTACGCCACAGCACTCACAAAGGCGGCTCTCCTCAAGCGGAGTGCCCAGGCCTGCAACGCAACGCCGCAACGCAGAGCAGCGCAAATACCAAAGGCAGAAGGCGCTTGGGCCACGACTCACCGGCTCTTTGGCTTGCAGGCGGCTGTATGTCTCCTGCGTGTCTCGTGCGCATGTCTCACGATCACAAAGCGGCCAAGAGAGTGCAAAGCCAAAAGCTGGTGGCAGAAGTGGTCCGCCAGAGCTCGTTGTAGTTCAATCTCCTGCCAATCAGGGACAGGTTGAGTTCGAGGGATGCACATGCAAAAAGACAAACTGACCAATAAAGAAGCAGGATGTGACCTTGCTATTTGCTGGCAAGACGAGAGCTAGGTGACACGAGATGCAGGGAGGCAGGAGGCAGGAGGCAGGAGGCAGGAGGCAGGAGGAGGAGGAGGAGGAGGAGCTCTCTTCGAATCTAGCAACACTCCGAGTGAATCATCATCAGTACCATCATCATCACATCACCACCATCATCATCATCATTATAAATCATCATCATCAGCAGCATCTGCAGATCTACCATCATCAGTAACATTTTCCCTACCACCGTGATTGGTTCTGGCTGTCATCATCACCTTCATCATCATCATCATCGTCGTCGTCTCCCTCTGCTTCACCGACAGCATTAGCAAGCTACTGTGCAAAGTAGCTGTTACAAAGCAATTCGCAAACGGCCCATGGTGGGGCGGTCACATGTCTTATATATCTTGTTTGCTACCACTCACGCGACCGTGAGCAAGCGTGCGAATTTAAACCTTAAACGCGAAACCCAACCCCATACATTGAGCCAAAGGACTCACCTAGCTCTCGCAAGTCAAAAGGTCATGGCCATGCCACGGACTGTTGTGTCACTTCTAGTGCTTGAAAGGAAACACGCAGAAGTGCAGCTTCTACCTGGACCCCAACTACCCTCCATGACAGCCCAAGGACCATACTTGTGGGCAGCCCAGTTGTTGCAGTCAGTAGCATGACCCTTTCACAATCAGATCAAGCTGATCATCACTGCCAGCAAATGCAGCGATCCTGCGCATCGCCAAGCACGCAATTGAGGTTGCGTGTCTCGTCGACGGGATCCTCGTGCTTGGCTCAAGGAGAAGCCTTCAACCGAGCTCCGATCTCTGCGAGCAAGCTCCTCCACGTGCAGTCGTCGGAAATTCCTGTTCAGTGATGCAAAGCCCCATGTTACATCGCCCCGCATGGAATTGGAACCATGCTAGCCATCCAGCCTTCCCTTCAGTTTCACCAGATGATTCTCAGATGCGTCCAGGCGGTTTGGAAGACGAACAGAAACGACCTCGGCGACCAAGCCACTTGTACCACTGGCTGTCGCCTTTGCCAAAGGATCTGCTTTGCAGTTTCACAAGACCACACACACCCGCACTTTATGAAATCTTTTGGTAAATACCGATACTATTTTGGGTGTTCCTTGTTATGATTATAGTATAAAAAAACCCCAAAACCCTATTCTAATCACAAAAAGACCCGTCTGCCTAGGCCCGGCCTCGGAGCCCCAGCTGAACTCCTGGCCAGGGACAGGGCTTTTCCTTCCCTTCCGACGACTCTCCCCTTAAGTGCGTCTCTCTTTATTCCGATTCCCTAAGGGGAGTCCAGGCTGTAGAAGTTGAAGAACCGCAGGACAAATTGTCCCAGGCTGAGATTGCCTCAGGATGCAGCCGAGCTAGGCACCATCTTGCGATCGCTGCGCGGGAGTACCAGTTTGGCGGATACGGCCGCAGCCTCCGGCAGACTCCCTGAACATGAACGCCTGGGCCCTCCGGCATGACCAAGAGCTTCGGGCAGCCTCTCGCAAGAGCTATAGGAAAAATTGCCATTGACATCATTACCCCTTGCGCAGAGCACACCTCCACCTTGGCCCCGACGTCGACGTGGCTGTTGTCCTGGTCGTCTTCTCTCTACTCAGACACTCTCGCTGTCTCTGCGGAGGTCGGATCGAGGGCACGTTCAAGAACGCAGCAGAGCCCGTGGAGCGAGGATCCCTGCCTTGAAAGCTTGCGGGGGCAGCATGGGCAGGCTGATCTTTGGGTGCACCTCAAGTATGGATCGTAGACCCAGGACCGAAAAGCATAGCTCATAGCACCCAAAGAGTGTGCCTGCATGAAGTAGATGGCCATCAGCGTCAGGGCGTAGGACGACAAGTGTGAGCGAGAAGCACCACAAACTCCTCTGTCCTGGCAGGATTGCAAGCTGAGCACGAGTTGCAGAATCACATCAACGCGAGATCTCGCACGTCAACAACCAACAGGCAGGCGGAGAGTCGAGTCTTGCAGACGTCACGGCAATCCAGTGTTGCAAATGACGCCTTCGCCCACAATTTCACCAGGATCACCAGCTCCTTTACCCTGTCATCCAGGGTGGAATATGCCTGGCACGCTCATACTCAAGCATCGCTTCTGATTACCCAAGTCCGGCCTTCAGCAACTTGGTATTCTGCAAGGGTAACGTATTGTGGCACGAGAGGTCCACCTGAAGCACTCGTGTTTTTCGATCCACGCACTGGACACTTCACGTGGCCGCAATGTCTTCTGTTCCCTGCCTCCAACTTGCCCTCAAAGCACAGCTTCAAGATGGGCACGCGAGCATGTAAAACCTGAGCGTGGAAGCGTAAATAAGATCGGAAAGCGCTGCCCGTCGCCGGCCTCCTGCGCGATGTCAAACGACTTGTGCTTGCGCAACAAGGGCGCGAGACGCTCACCTCAGAGAGACGCGTCGTCGCTCGCAGTCTCTGCAGGCCGACTTTTCAGGGCCCCCGACTCAGAACTTCAGCGGCAGGCTGCTGTTGCTCTGGTTCCTGTGGGGAACTGCCCATGACAGGATAGCCCTTTTTCAGCGAAACAGGACCAAAGCTTGGCTCCTTTCCCTCCTCGGGAAGCTCATAGCACGTTGCATCCAGGTCCGAGAACTGCGGTGCCATACACTGCATCTCGTGAAGCAACGCTGGATGCCACGGCTTTCGCGTCCTGCCTTTGTACCAAAGCCGTTGGCGGCACTGCCAAAAGGGCTAACCTGAGAGCACGAGTACACCAGTCGAAAGACTCAACATCTTAGAACGAGGACAAATAATCTGTTAAGTCCAGCCGGGGGAACACGCCAATTCGGGCCCAATGAGGTAACAACTTCCTCGTCGGGTGCGATATTTTCAGGGTGATGACCGATCCATGGTACAGCATGACACATAGTGCATGTACATGCCCGTCACTCCTCCAGAGCGTGAACACAGCGATTCATTCGCTCCCTCACCTTGCTGTCTGACAGAAGTAAGAGTTGAGAGAAAGACAAAGAGAGAGAGAGAGGGACAGCGCACTCGCCAGCGTAGCAAGGAGCAAGGGAGATGCCAGCACGAGCTGAATGGGCTGGGTCAAATTCAAACTTCGGATGCAATGCCCTCACTCCGGCGATCTACACAGGTCGGTTTCCGACCTCGGTAGTCATCGCATACTCGTTCAGCCTGGTATGGGGTGCTTTGCAGCGAAAGTCCCCAACACACGTGGTCCATGCATGTCCATGCTCCCCTGCCTTGCTCTGGCCTCCTGTTCCAGACAGGAGACTTGCAGCTGCCTTCGACAAGCAGAAGCGCAAGGCCGACGGCGGCAGGGCGCTGGGGGGGGGGGGGCGCTTTTGGATGCGCTGGGGCCCGAGCGCATTTCGGCGGCCGGCATGGGCAGAGCTAAGCATCGGAGTTGGGGCGGCCTCCAGAGAGCTCCGCTCAGAGAGGCGCTCCCTCCCTCCACCTCCCTTAAGCCAGTGCCTTTAGCTGCGGGGATCGCTGCGGGGGCCGCTTGAAATCACGGATGTCCCGCCGAGAAGCCTCAGGACTCGGACACATCGCGCGTGGCTTGCAGGGGATGCGCTCAACTCGGCCACGGGAGAAACTCGGCACCGCACAGGGACGGCCTCGGCAGATTTGTTGATGCGAAGTTTCCCAAGGCCCAAACCCGCCAAAGGCTGTCAAGTGCCAGCCGAGTGGCAGCCATAGCTGGGGCACTTATGCCACTGGAGCAAGCGTGCGCCGTGCCTATGTACACCTGTTCGCAGAGGGAGCCCTGTGTCTGTTGTGGGTAGCATGGAAGACTTCAAGGCACACATCACGAAAGAAGCTGAGGTGCGCACCAGATTCCGGCTACTGCTGTAGCAACAAAATACTGAATGGCCAATACAAACAGACCTAACTGGAATGGATTTGAATAGATCGTGCATCTACCGAAGCAATACATAATCGGAAGCCAATTCATGTGGTGATGTGAGAGAGATGCGAACGCAAGCTTAGTGCACACCTAGAGATGGGCATGGCATGTGCAAGCGAGCGCATGAGGAATGCCCGGAAAGTCCAAGCGATGCCGCTAGTGCATGATGCATGATGCGACACGTGGTTGTTGCATGGGAGCGACTATGGGAGCCACTCCGTCCATGGGGGCCTCAGAGCAGAAATAACTATGCCGCCGGCAAAACACATGCAGCCGACAAAAACATGGTGGTAGTCTTTCTGCCCATCTGCGACTGTCTGAGGTCCCGGCATCGAGCGCCTTTTCACAGCCCCGAGTAGCCCTTTGCAACTGAGCCGGGGCGGAGTCCGCGCGAGGCGTTTCGGCGGCGCGTCGGCACTGCTTCTGCTCTGAGCAGAACCACCATGGTGCGAGGAACAGCCCATCCTTTTTCTTGCAGACGCATGCGGAGTGCCGTCACGGGAGGCGACTGGGCCCGAGCATGGCATCAATGACAATGGTCTTTATGAACAGACGAGCGAAGAGCGCCAGAGAGCGCGGGAGGCTGGACAAGCTCTTCAAGGGCTGCCAACCAGTGCAGGATCTGTGGAAAACGCAGCGAAGCTGAGCAAGGAAGGAGACCCCACGTCTAAACAGCACAGCGACCTGCAAGCCCCCGGCCCGCTTCGAAACGGCGTGCCATGAGCGCACGAATATTTGCACACATCGACCCCCGGCAGGTCAGCCCTGAAAAGGGTGAAAGTTTAAGCTTCCGGAAATCGGTTCAACACGGAAAATGCAGAAACAAATTCAAATGACTTCTGCTGCAGCACTGTGCAAGCATGCGCTGTCTGACAACATCTGAGGTGCATGTCGAATTTGAGGGCTGCCAGCGCAAACCTCATTCAGCGACGTTTTCAAGAGGGCCAGAAATAACTCTGACTTTCTCAAGAAAGATAAAGTAGCCTGATTTTTTCCCGAAGGAAGAAATAGCCTCAACTTTTTCAAGACAGATCCTGGAGACTGACATGCCGCACTGAATTCCTCGACTGTTTCTCTCACTCTCTATCTCTCTTCTTTTGTCAAGCAGCCGTATGGCACAGAGAGACAAGAGAAGATTTGGAAAAGTCTTCTTTGGTGCAACAACAAAGGGGATGCGTTGGAAAATGGTGCCGTGAGTGAAACGAGCTGATGGCAGAGATGTACAAAACGCTCGATGGTTGATTCTTGGTATTCATCACGGGCCATGGCTGTACGAAGCCATGAGCTGCCAATTGACGTCGTTTTTCCCAGAGACGTGTATACAAATTGCAAAGATCATCATCTTACATATCCAAACCCCTATGTCGACCGCAGGTCAAAGCTCATAGTGGTTCCAATAGGCAAGGCAACACGTGAGGAATGTGTGCGGATGCACTTGCTGCACGACCAATCTAGCAACGCACCAACCTACCAGGGCCGTTGAGAATGATTGGAAGCAACATCAACCATCCTCAACCAAGCAATCAACATCTATCAAAACTTGTCCAAGCTGATTCTTTCTCGCTTTCAATTTCATTCCTTACAGTAAACCCATTTGCTGCCTGCCAAATACCAAGCTCGCCATGTGTGATGTGAAAGCGAACATGCTACCTGCAAATAGATGGTGCGTTAAGAAGGGCATCACATTTTCGCCACAAGCACCGAATGTCCATGCAACCGACCCTTTGGCCGTGTGGCACCATTGGTCCTTCCTTAAGGATGTCTCTCTTCTTCATGGATGAGGTTTAGTCCTAATGTCTTTGTGTCTGCGCTAGGGCTCATTATCTCATATTCCACTGAGGATGTGTTCTCAGTGTCATACAACCCAACCACCCTAAACACCGAAGGCCTTTCGTCTGCAAGCCACATCAGCAGCAAAGTGGGAAAAGGAAAAAACCACTGCCACCACGCCCGCCACCACCACCTCCGCCGCCGCCACCAAATTTGAAGCACCACCACCACTGGCACCAGCCACTACCTCCACCACCACCACCGCCGCTAGTTTCAGTGTCAGGTGCGGAGTCAGCGGTGGAGTTCCCAAGTGGAGGCGCGGTCATTCTCCGGTCAAGACTCTTCATCTCGTCCTGAGGAGCAGGAACTGCTCAGGAGATTTCGCAATGGACAAAGATTTTGCTCCCCGTGGCTCTCCCAGTGGCTCTCCCTGCAGACGAGCTTCCTCAAAGATACACAGGCTGCGGGGACGCTGCCGACATAACAAGCACTTGTAATTTAGAGGCACCACACAGCTTGTAGGACTAGCAAGCAGGTCAAAAAGAATGGCATCCAGCTCCAGCTAGTCAGATTTTCCGGGGTTTTGTGGCTCCTTGCCCACAATGTTGACATGCCCTCATCACCCCCAAGTCGTCGTGCGGACACTCTGTCAGCTGCGCCAGTTTTGCAAGGTGTTTTGCCTTTTTGGGTGTGGTTGACCAAGTGATCTAGGTGGAAGTGATATTCCGTTGATGGTCGAAGTGATTTAAAGTTCCAACGCCGGGGAACCACGGCAGAAGCGCTCAATGCAACTCCTATCAGCTGCTAGTTGACCAATGAATGAGCTCTCAAGCACTGTGTGCAACCGATGGTTTTCATGTTTTCATTAAAGCCTGTTTGGATTATTTAGCCGATAATCTCACACCATTGATCCTCGATCGCTGTCTGAGTCTGAACCGCAAGCCGAGAACAGAACTGCCAGGCCGTGTTCGCAAGTCAGTGTTCGCAAGTCAGGAAGGCACTTGGAACTTTGGAACTATTATAAACCTCTGCATGCAGCAGGAATATAGAGTCTGAACGATGGACACACACAAAGTGATTGATACCACACATTCGCGCAAACGCAAATGCAGCATGAATCACTTCTCAACCCTGGACACTACTAGTACAATGACATGACTGAAGCAAGTCAGTCAAGCAGGTCAAGAAGATGCATTGCCTCGTGCAACGGAGAGGGCAGCACATCAAACCTCGCCGCGGTTGCCAATCCGAACAACACTGGCATGTCAGCTGGACTGCATTTTGGCTGCATGCTCCACAACTCCGAGCATGGACCGAAGCTGACACTAACGACTTCCACTGCTCATCCTGAAGAACCAATCGCGGAGCGCTTCCCGAAGCACACATCCACGTGTTGTGGCACAACTCTGCATGATGTGCGTTCATGTGCCTGGTACCCTTGTGCTGCATACCGCACGTGCTCGGAGGTCCCCTTTGTGCATTCCAGCAGCAGACGCTCGGCACGGCAGCCGAACGAGAATCCATGCCGGTACCATTCAAACACAATTCGAACCTCCCAAGGCCCCCGCCAGGATCACATCGTGCGCTGTGCCCGTGCTGTTGCCGGTCCCACAAAAGCCATTATCCAACACCTGTCTTTGTCTTGGATTGCAAGCACCCACGGGCCCGACACCCTCTGCTGGGGTCACCACTTTGAAATAGCCATGGTGGTCCAGCACCTTGCCGTTGCATGACGGACACGTGGCGTGCAAAGGGCTCTCACGGCACAGAGGTCACGGCATCGGCGTCTTGCCTCAAGGCAATTTCACCGCTCGGCCCGCGGTGTCTTATCAAGCACTGCCTGAGGGGCCCGGCGGAAAGTAAAGCCCATCTGCACAGCTCAGATCTTCTCCTGCCGGAATTCCAACCTTGGGAACCAGGCGGAATCACGGGAAGACCCAGAACAGCCGAACAGTCGACAGTTGGCCGACAGGGTCCGAGGCAAAGACACACTCCCTGTACCGACACATCACGCCATTCAGGTAGTCGCCATGCCTGATGGGATCAAGACATCCAGAGAAGCACCGTGCGAAGCACCCCTGTCACAAAACCTTCCAGAACTTGCCGTCTAGCAGCGGAAACCAAAGCTCTGTTCCGACATGGTGGTATCCACCCAACCTCGCCACCATGTACAAGACTCTCTGCGCCAGACTTTCGCCGGGGGCCATGCTTGTCGTCCACACATCCTCGCATCGAGCCCACCACCCTCGGCAACTTAGGATTTCAGGCAAAAGGCTCGACTCGTGGCTGGTCTGACCCCGAGTGTTGCTGGCAGCATGCGAATCACCTAATACAATCCAACAAACCCAGCCAAGCCAGTGCAGGGCAGGTATGCCTGAAGGCTACCGTACCAGCCCTTTTGCTTTCTCGGCTGAAGATCGAACGGGACGACAAAACGGACACAATGGGTTGACTTCTCGGAAAGCGCTAATATACAGCACAGCCCAATCTGCCGCATGGCGCTCGACGGAAGTGCGAATGGCACGACACAAAGTGGTCCAGTTCAATGCAACGACCAGCCCCTACACTCTGTGCTTTTTCCATCCGCTGCTCCTTGCACTTCCGTCTCGGCATCAACAGCGGAGCACCAAGATTCGTCGGTGGGGAGGATCATGTCCTCGCAGCCAGCATTCCGACGTACTCTGTCCGACAGTGAGTTGGATGTCGATCGTTGCTGGATATCCGGTTGCTGCTAACCCACCGGGCCTTGGGACGTCGCCGCACAGCCTCCGCGGGGCTTTGGCGGAGCAGCGCAGCACACCTTCAACATGTCACACACGGCTTGGAGTGCCCAAGCAGTCCACATTTTTGGAACAGTCCCCAAGCGGCCTAGGGCCAGCCCCGACCCGGCGGCAGAGGCGTTCACTCGGAGCTGCAGGACCTCGGGTATCCTCCCTCCGCCCCTCCGCGACTACTCCAACATGCTCCGACCTTTCAAGTCCGAGCGTCGTTTGGGCCAGCCATGAGCTGGTACGTCAGCTCCTGGGGCACGTCACGCCGCCGGTGGCCCTGGAGACCGCAGAAGTGCAAGACTCGAGCAAGCGAGCGAAACGTGGATATGTGGACTCTTGCCTTTGCCTTTGCTTCCCCGGCCTTCTCTCTCGCCGGACCAGGTGCAGCAGAGGTGCAGAAGCCCTCCATGCACAACCTCACAACAGAGTCAAAGGCAGGGTGGCCTATTCATCCTATTAGCATCCACATATTTAAAACTGCATTACAACAGATGCATGCAATGCATGCACGCGCTTTTCCCTGTACTTCTGAAACCCGGCATGGGTCTTGAAAGCACTAAACGTGCAATGACAAGCCCCCTACAGCTCCAGACCAGCATGGCCTCTTGATTTAAAGGCCAAGCTGTGCTGGGAGATCGGT